>JACCPG010009063.1:0-13286 GCA_016069955.1 Drepana arcuata
TATTGTGGACATCTCACACAAAGCCAACTGACCCTAAACTAGGCAGAGCCTGTACTATAGGTATCGGCGACTGATATACATACTTATATAGATGTAACAACAATAATATTGTGGACATCTCACACAAAGCCAACTGCCCTAAACTGATTTATTGTAACGCTGAAATTAATGCATAAAGGTTTTCATGTGAACTGCTGAGGTACACACGCTTTTACACCACAAGCTTTACAGTGAAGGAAAACATCGGGAAACCTGCATAAGTTTGAGAAGAAATTCAAAGACGTATATATTATATTCATGCTTGAGTAACGGCGGATTGTCTCGGCATCTGCCGCGTTGTCACATAAGATATATCTCTGCCGGAGCCCTTCGGGAGCCCTTGTGGGAAGACGTGAGGATATACTTTATAATTAAAACACACATGACATTATAATTAACACACCTGGCAGACAAGTGACTATTGAATCCCAGGTACCATCGTCTCTGCAATGCATGTATGATAGAAACTTCGGATAGTAGTAGTTAGGTGTTCGGCATGAAGGCATAACTGTGGTTCCTGCTGGCTCCTCGGCGTTACAGGGTCGTGTGGAAAACATGACACTTCTTTCCAAAATACAGTTATATTCTACGCTCGGATGTGGTGAGAGTGCGCAGTATACTAGGAACAAATATTAGTAAGCCTTTCGAGGACGTATATACTAGTCATCCTTGAGAAACGGCGTTTCTTTTTACGGCGTCTCTCGTGGCGTGAGTTCAGGGAACTTTTGCTACTTAACCGGGCAAAGGCTAGACCTAGGCCTCTAGCCAGGCGCTTTAGCGCTAAGTAACACAGCTTAGAGCACCCCCTGTGGGGTACAGACCTCGGCTTAGGGCGTTGCTGGATCGCGAGCAAGAGTTCAGGGATAGTGTCCTCACTCCTTCCCACAAGGGTCCCCCCGAAGGGGTAGGCAGAGGTGTATAGGTAATTACCCACACACCCACTTTCCGCCAGAGGTATATTAGGTGCCAGCGTGACAGATAGCGAGTCCATCGCCGTTACTCAAGCACGACTATACATACGCCTTTGAATTTCTTCTCAGACGTATGCAGGTTTCCTCTCGACGTTTTCCTTCACCGTAAAGCTCGTGGTGTGACTAATCACTGTACTTAAGTTAAGAAAAACTCATTGGTACAATCGGGATTCGATCTTGCGATCTTTGTGTCGCAGGCAACTGCTCGAACCACTCGGCCACCACGGTTCTGGGATGGACTGGTAATTTTGTTTAAGTATTTAGGGGGAGAAACGGCGAAGAACCCTGGAGGTATTACATAGAGTAGGGGAGACATACGGCTACCAGTAAGGGGTAGTGAGGGGTAGTAAGGGGTAGTAAGGGGTAGTAAGGGGTAGTAAGGGGTAGTAAGGGGTAGTAAGGGGTAACGTCCGACCCTAAACAGAGATATAAACCAAGCAAAACAACAAGCCTTCGAATCTGAAATACTCACTTTTCTCGCTAATTACACAGCCGCGAGAAGAGAGAGATAAAAAAGGTACCATAATCTTCTCTCTCTTTTTAAACGAAGGCAGTTGGAAGCCTGGCTTCCCTGCTCTATGTGTCATACCTCCATGCGACGAATTCACCATTAGTCACGCATTTAAATACATATATATATATATATATATATATACGAGTATATATATATATATATATATATATATTATGAATTGAATTTCTTCTCAGATGTATGTAGGTTTCCTCTCGAAGGAAAACTCCTTCACCGTAAAGCTCGTGGTGTGACTAATCACTGTACTTAAGTTAAGAAAAACTCATTGGTACAATCGGGATTCGAACTTGCGACCTTTGCGTCGCAAGCAACTGCTCGAACCACTCGGCCACCACGGCTCTTTATTTCGTATTTAAACACATCTTCGGTGAAAAGAGGTTATAGCTAAACCACTGCACACCCTTCCAGGATCCTTAGGTACTCGTAAGACAAGGACGAGGGGCAGTTTTTCCTGGACTTACGCTATCTCTCTCCGTACATGCGTCGTCGTCGTCGGTTTCGAGAATTTATATTCAAGAAAATATACTCACAAACGCATTGAGGTACGCTCGCAGACCACGCTCCTTTATAGCAGGAGATCAGGTTCCTCCCCAGGAGTTTGTAAGGCGGTTCACAGGTAACGTTTAAGAATACATACGGGAAAGCATCACCAGGACTCGCTAAAGGATACCCTGAGGCGACATACGACCCGTGCTTTGGCTGCGGAGGGAGGGTACAGTTGCCAGTTGGTGGTGATCTAGAACACAAGGTCTGGTCAAAGCTACAACTCTCCTTCGGTGGGGAATTCATCCATTTATCTAGGTACCAAACAGGTGTCACGCTCTGTGCTTTCGAAAGAATTTCCGCGAAGGCTCAGGCTGTGGAACTCGCTGTTTACACACCTTAAAGTACAGCATGCAGTTCTTCAAGAAAGGTGAGAAAAGATTCCTTCAGGGTCGGCAGCACGTGAGCTGTATAGATAGTGCCGAACACGAACACGTGCCCCACTATTCCTCCTTATGTAAGTGTGCAACCTTCCACTAGTGTTTGAGTATTATCGGTACACACTGATTACCTATGAGTGCACACGCACACCACAATCAATATACTCGGGTCATACTGCCCGCATCCCGCGACCCCCTTGGCTACAAATTGGTGGGGCGTGTCTTTGTGGATGGCATTATATATACTCTTGGTATGGCGGTAACCATCAGGCAGATCGCATGCTTGTTCGCTTGTTTGCAACGACCACAAACGGTGATCTCTTACGCTGAATACCATATTGTTGATTATGATCTGGCAGATACTGGATGTGGCAAGCTGAAGACAGGGCGCTATGGCGCTCATTAGGGGAGGCCTATGTCCAGCAGTGGACTAGAGTTGGGCTGATGATGATGATGATGATGATGATCTGTTACGTTAGCACCTGAAATATATCTTCGGGGAGAGCGATGATATATTTTCTATAGTAAGCAACGACCTACGGGTCTACGCTTTTCCCCCATTCTTAAGTACTAATGCTGTAACATAATAATATTGTTATTGTATACCTAATGATTTGAAAAGAGTAACCATGGAGTTTCTTGCCGGTTCTTCTCCATGGAAACGACCAACCCGAACCGTGCACCTTTTTCGACGTTTTATAATTAATTACGACGCTATATAATATCGTTTTGTTTGATTGAGACGTTTCGTATTTGGAACCCTGTTTTCTCATTCGGAGACCTTTGTAGAAAAGCATGGAGAAAAATACATACATACATACATATCATCAGGCCAAGTCCCTAACGGGGTAGGCAGAGAGTATAGAGCGCCAGTTCTCTCTAGACTTACATACCTCTTTCGCTTCGTCCACATTCATCAGTCTCTTCAAACATGCTCGTCGGTTTCGAGTACTCTTAACGTTCCCGTCCTTCAGAGTCCGATCTATTTGATCCAGGTAGTTGGAACGTGGCCTTCCTCTGCCTCTTCTTTCACACACTTTTGCTTTGTATATCTGTTTCGTCAATCTTTCTTCACTCATCCTTTCTATGTGTTCAAACCAACGTAACATGCCTTTCTTCATCTTTACAATCACGCCCTCATTCACGCCAGTTGATTTGCGAATCTCTTCATTGCGGATTCGATCTAATATCGTTACGCCGCACATTTTCGAAGAGATCGCATCTCGACTGCATTCAAGCTATTTTCATACTTCCTCTGACATACCCAGGATTCGCTGCCATACAATAAGGTAGGTACCAATATCGCGTTGTGGACAGCAACTCGAGCATTCTTGCTCAGACTTTTACTGCCCATCAACGCCGACATGGCCCCATTCACCTTATTTCCGGCGGTTATCCTTCTTTCAATATCTTTTTCATACTTTCCATCTCGTGTGAACATGCTTCCAAGATATACAAATTCATTCACTTGCTCTAGAATTTGCCCATTTACCGATATAGCACTAGAGATATAGCAGGAGAAAAATAAACTTGACAAAACTTACGGAGTGGTTGTCATAGCAACACTAGATTCTGTGACAGGCAATATTCTATCGCACAACTCGTACGATTCGTCAGATGCGTCTGCGCAGTCTATCACCTAAAAGTAACAGTATAGTTAATTCCTTCTACAGACACCCACTTCATTTATGACATGTGTCGCATGAATATATATCTCTGGCAAAATTAAGGCTTTAATTTGTGTACACAGGCAGTTGCCTGCGGAACAAAGATCGCAAGTTCCAATCCCAACTGTACCAAGGAGTTTTTCTGAACTTAAATACCTACAGTGGTTAGTCAAACCACGAGCTTTACGGTGAAGGAAAACATCGAGAGGAAACCTGCATACGTCTGAGAAGCAATTCAATGGCGTATGCTTGAGTAACGGCGGTAGACTCGCACTCTGTCACGTTGGCACCTAAATATATCTCTGGCGTAAAGTGGGGATATATATGTTATAATTATTTGTATATGGTATATGTCTTTAGGTTTATTCCTTAAGGTGCTAAGAGGAATGGTCCACAGTGCGGATATACTGAGGCAGGTAGAGCTGTATGTGCCGGACATGTATGTGTGGAGGCGTCGTCGGCCGCAGCTCCTGGTGGTAGGGCGCGGGCGGACTAACTTGCTGAGCGAGGCGCCACTGACGGGCACACTCAACCTTATGGCTCAAAATATTGACATATTTACTTGTGCTCTGAGTGAATTCACTGTATGCTCATTATTTATAATTAGTTATAGGATAAATGATATGTGTCGCATGAATATATATCTCTGGCAAAATTAGGGCTTTAATTTGTATACATAGCCGTGGTGGCCGAGTGGCTCGAGCAGTTGCCTGCGACGCAAAGGTCGCAAGTTCGAATCCCGACTGTACCAATGAGTTTTTCTGAACTTAAGTACAGTGATTAGTCACACCACGAGCTGAACGGTGAAGGAAAACATCGAGAGAAACCTGCATACGTCTGAGAAGAAATTCAAAGGCGTATGTATAGTCGTGCTTGAGTAACGGCGATGGACTCGCCATCTGTCACGTTGGCACCTAATATACCTCAGGCGTAAAGTGGGTGTGTGGGTATTACCTATACACCTCTGCCTACCCCTTCGGGGACCCTTGTGGGAAGGCGTGAGGATATATTATTATTATTATAAATTAATTGTAATTAATTATTATTATTGTATTGGGAGCATCCTGTAAAAATAGCAGTAAGTGAGATGAAATACATAAATAAGTGATGTTAGCTTATATATATATTTTTGTAATGAATAAGCTACCTCGTTGCACATAGCATTCTGATGCGCACAGCCACCGTAGGCACACTGGAACCCTTCACACTGGTGCTCCCCGCACCTCTGCAGGGTTTCATCAGACCCGTCGGAACAGTCCACCTTCCCATCACACCGGTCTGCCTCATACAACGGCATACCGTTCTCGCATTCATACTCTCTAGATTGACAAGAGAAAGCCACGTCGTAGTGATTCTGTGGCACCATCAGGCATCTGTGGACAATAACGATTTAAGTAGAGGGCGCCACAGTCGGGTTCATTGATATTTTGACAAACATAATTCTGCAGATTTTTATAATAAACTAGCTGTCCCGCCCCGCTTCGCCCGGGTGAAAAAGTAAAATTTCCTGAATTACGATCGCAGCGCCACCTAGCGGGTCCAATTGTGAATCTAAACCATTCTCGAATCCACCTTAAGACATACAGAGAGGAACAACTTTACCCGGGGGAAAAGGTAAGCTTCCTGAAATACGATCGCAGCGCCACCTATCGGGTCCAACTGTGATGCTAGCCTATCTTATATCTATCTATCTTCTATCCTATCTTTTAAGTTGCATCAAACTGCACACGGTGTGCAAATTTAATTGAAATCGGTTAAGTAGCTTAGGAGTCCATCGCGGACAAACAACGTGACGCGTAATTTATATATATTAAGATTAAGGTTGAATAATTGATTAAAAATTTTTAAATGATAAAAAAAAAAAAAAAAAAAAAGATTAAGATATTAAGAAAATATGTGGGGTTGTTTTTTTTTTTTTTATATACAACAAGAGTGCCAAACAAGCATACGGCCCATCTGATGGGAAACGGTTACCGCAGCCTATTTACGCTCACGATACCGAAGTATCACTTGCGTGTTGGTACTCTGTGTTCGGAGAGTTATAGTGTGTTGGAAGCACAATGGGTTTAATCCCTCTGCTTCCAACACAATGTAACAATCCTCCCCCTCATGAGTGATTCGAGCAGTTGCCTGCGACGCAAAGGTCGCAAGTTCGAATCCCGACTGTACCAATGAGTTTTCTGAACTTAAGTACAGTGATTAGTCACACCACGAGCTTTACGGTGAAGGAAAACATTGAGAGCAAACCTGCATACGTCTGAGAAGTAATTCAAAGGCGAATGTATAGTCGTGCTTGAGTAACGGCGATGGACTCGCCATCTGTCACGTTGGCACCTAATATATCTCTGGCGGAAATTGGGTGTGTGGGTATTACCTATACACCTCTGCCTACCCCTTCGGGGACCCTTGTGGGAAGGCGTGAGGATAAAAAATTAATTTCTAATTTGATTTTTAAAAACGCCCTTCGGGTCCGTCGTTATTCAATTACACAGGAACACTATTGACAAGTTAAACGAAAACAAAATCTTGTATTGTGAAAGACTGGTGCCTAAACCTGTCAAAGCCTGTTTGGACACCAGGTCTCCACCCACGGCTTATGTTACCATAGTATTACCATAGTATTGTTGAACAATGTTTAGATATAACTCGCGTAACTTAGATATAACTATCCTTAATAATATTATAAATGTGAATGTAAGTTTGTTTGTTACCCTTTCACGTAAAAACTACATAACCGATTATCATGAAAGTTTGTACACATATTTCTGGAGGTATAAGAAGTAACATAGGATACTTTTATTGAAAAAAAAACATCTTTACGACTGAAAAAAAAGCCGGTTTACTGATATTTTTTATGGTGATGGCTTATACCCAGGATTAAGACATAGGCTACATTTGAATCCCGAAAGATTCAAAGCTCTAATATTATAAAGGCAAAAATATGTATGTTGCTCTTTCCACGCGGGTGAAGCCGCGGGCATAAGCTAGTAATAATGTACGTGTGAAGATATAGATACTTTACCTTATCCTATGAGTTTCTGGAAGGCATCTGAAGAGTTCCTCGTCTGAACCGTCAGCGCAGTCCTTAATTTTGTTGCATGGAGAAGATATGTTCACGCAAGCACCATACGCGCATCTGAAGTCTTCTGGGCTACAGCTGGAACATATAACACAAAAAAGCCGTGGTGGCCGAGAGGTTCGAGCAGTTATCAGAGACACAAAGATCGCAAGCTCGAATCCTGACTGTACCAATGAGTTTTTCTGAACTTAAGTACTGTGTTTAGTCACAACACACGCTTTACGGTGAAGGAAACCTGCATACTGAGAAGTGACACTGAGTCTGAGAAGCAATTCAAAGGCGTGTGTATAGTCGTGCTTGAGTAACGGCGATGGACTCGCCATCTGTCACGTTGGCACCTAAAATATATCTCTGGCGGAAAGTGAATGTGTGCTACCTTTGCTCCACTGCCTACCTCTTCCGGGTCCCTTGTTGGAAGGCGTGAGGATATATACATACATACATATCATCACGCCAAGTCCCTAACGGGGTAGGCAGAGAGTATAGAGCGCCAGTTCTCTCTAGACTTACATACCTCTTTCGCTTCGTCCACATTCATCAGTCTCTTCATACATGCTCGTCGGTTTCGAGTACTCTTAACGTTCCCGTCCTTCAGAGTCCGATCTATTTGATCCAGGTAGTTGGAACGTGGCCTTCCTCTGCCTCTTCTTGCACACACGTGAGGATATATAATAATTATTATACATAAATGAAAAATCCCTGAATTTGTATATCTTGGAAGCTTGTTCACACGAGATGGAAAGATGGATAACTGCTGGTAATAAAGTGAGTGGGGGCAGTAAAAGTCTGAGTAAGGATGCTCGAGTTGCTGTACCCAAGGAGCGCGACGAGAGGATACTCAGATGGACTTACTAGATGGGACAGTAGCTTGTGTGAAATGGTACAAGAAAATACTAAAAAGAAAGGAATAAAAAACCTTGTATCCATGTCATAGAAATACAAAGAAAAGAAGTTAATGCACGCCAAACACAAAAATACAAAATGTCAGATTAAAATTTACAAGTTACTAATTCAAAAACTGTTATTACTGATAATATATTAAATTAAATTTCAAATCATGTTTTAGGTTCTGTAATAAAGGTTCTGAAACCAAAAAAAAAGGTTTCAGTCCTAAATAAATCTACATTCACTGAAAACATGGGCGCCATTGTCGGTCTTGTGAAACATAGTGTAAGTATTTTGTATACCAGTTGTGCTTTGCGACTTCGCCCGCGAAAAATCGATATAAAAATGTATGACGACCGTCTGGTCTAGTGGTTAGAGCTCCTGACTGCGAAACTTGAGGTCGCGGGTTCGAATCCCGCTGAGGGCAGATATTTGTGTGATGAACACGAGTATTTGTACCTTAGTCTTGGATGTCCTTTGTATTTATATATATATCTATCTATATAAGTAAATATATCGTTGTCTAGTTACCATAACACAAGCTTTGCTTACTTTGGGACTAGGTCAATTTGTGTGCAACTGTCCGAATGTATTTATTATTATTATTGACACATTTTTTCTCCTGGAATAACAGCATATCCATACATACATACATATCATCACGCCAAGTCCCTAACGGGGTAGGCAGAGAGTATAGAGCGCCAGTTCTCTCTAGACTTACATACCTCTTTCGCTTCGTCCACATTCATCAGTCTCTTCATATCCAGCATATCCAATATGTTATATTAATTTAAAAAATGCTTTCTCCTTGCCTTATGGGCACCAGACATCCTCACGCCTTCCCACAAGGGTCCCCGGAAGGTAGGCAGAGGTGTACTGGTAGTACCCACACCTTCCGCCAGAGATATATTTTACGTGCCAACCTATAAACGACCGAACAGAATTGGATGAATTTTTTCACAGACATTTTTAGAACGTGATTGAGTAACAAATACCCTGACAATAATATATATAAATTTCGTGTCACGTTGTTTGTCCGCGATGGGCTCCTAAACTATATAACCGATTTTAATAAAATTTTCACACCGTGTACAGTTTGATCCAACTTGAAAGATAGCTTAGCTTACATCAAAATTGGGCCCGATAGGTGGCGCTGCGATCGTGTTTCAGAAAGTTTAACTTTTTCATGCGGGCGAAGCTGGGCGGGACAGCTAGCTTACCATATGATAAAGACTATACGTATAAACCTGCGTTTTCTCAAACTTATTTAAAGAAGACATTCAAAGACGTACGCAGACACATACATTTGTATGTATGTGTTTGAGGCGACTAACGGCGATGGACTCGCCTTCTGTTTCGTTAGCATTTAAATATATCTCCAGCGGAGAGTGTTATTCTCTGCCTACCCCTAAAGGGACCCTTGTTGGATGTCGTGAAGATAAAAGACATGCATATCATCACTAACTTATTTTTTACAGGTTATCTTTGGAGCGGGAGTTTATACAGGAGTTTATATGGCGCAAAAGTTCAGGGTGAGCTTAGCTATAATATATATTACTTTTTTCTACACATTATATACATGAGTTGTGGTGGCTGAGTGGCATGCGAAGCCGGGGCGCGTCGCTAGTAGTTAAATCTTCTCAACTTCCCACAAGGGTCCTCGAGAGCCAGAGTCATATTTTAGGCGCCAACGTGACAGATGACGCGTCCATCACCTTTACTCCGCTATTCATTATATTATTGGCTTATTCATTATATTAAACGGCGATGGACTCGCCATCTGTCACGTTGGCACCTAATATACCTCTGGCGGAAAGTGGGTGTGTGGATATTACCTATACACCTCTGCCTGCCCCTTCGGGGACCCTTGTGGGAAGGCGTGAGGATATATTATATTTTATTTATTGTTCTTTTTACTCACTTAAAAAGCCTGCATAAAACGAAGGTCTCGTCGCTCCCGTCGCTACATTCAGCAGTGCCGTTACAAACACCCGTGATGGGTATACAGGATGTATCTTTGCAGCGCCATTCGTCAACCCTGTAAGAGATAATCAGGCTGTAGCATTACTAATGATAATTTATATACATTACTTTATCCCACAAGGGTCCCCGAAGGGGTAGGTAGAGGTGTTTAGGTAGTACGCACACAGACTTTCCGCCAGAGATATATTTTAAGTGCCAACGTGACAGATGGCGAGTCTAACGCCGTTACCCAAGCACGACTATGCATACGCCTTTGAATTGCTTCTCAGACGTATGCAGGTTTCCTCACGATGTTTTCCTTCACCGTTCAGCTCGTGGTGTGACTAATCACTGTACTTAAGTTCAGAAAAAACTCATTGGTGCAGTCGGGATTCGAACTTGCGACCTTCGCGTCGCAGGCAACTGCTCGAACCACTCGGCCACCACGGCTTCTATAAATATTGTTGCAAATAATGTTAAGCGGCAAATAATGTTATGTTGTATAATAGGCTTTTTGACTAATGCAGTTTACGTTTAATGACAGCTCTAGAAAAGTTAATATACCACAGTTTTTATACCACATGGGTGGCAAATAAGCATGCGGTCCACCTGATGGTAAGCGGTTACCTCCGCCTACGGACGCTTGCAACACCAGGGGTATCACTCGCGCGTTGCCGACCCTGCAGGAATCTATTCACACCCTTCTTGAAGAACTCCATGCTGTACTCTTCAAGGAAAACCTCAACGGGGAGCTCGTTCCACAGTCTGTGTTCGCGGAAGGAAACTCCTTTGGAGCCGCGCAGTGCACCTTTGTGACAGTTACATTAATGTCAACTTAACTAGTAATTACCTGCAGCTGAATGGATCCTCGGTGACCTCCATTTGGACAACAGCTAACGCTGAAAGAATTAATAGTATAGTCTGAGAGAGTCCTGGCGCTCTACTATCTTTGCCGCGTTATGTTATACCTATTCTCATTCTAGTTGTTATATTAAACCTACCTCAATTCTAATACCTAAGTATGTTAAACCACTATCTTTTCTTGTAATTAAATAATTAAGTTCTTTCATAGTCGATAGCTATAAATACATACATACATATCATCACGCCAAGTCCCTAACGGGGTAGGCAGAGAGTATAGAGCGCCAGTTCTCTCTAGACTTACATACCTCTTTCGCTTCGTCCACATTCATCAGTCTCTTCATACATGCTCGTCGGTTTCGAGTACTCTTAACGTTCCCGTCCTTCAGAGTCCGATCTATTTGATCCAGGTAGTTGGAACGTGGCCTTCCTCTGCCTCTTCTTGCACACACTTTTGCTTTGTATATCTGTTTCGTCAATCTTTCTTCACTCTTCCTTTCTATGTGTCCAAACCAACGTAACATGCCTTTCTTCATCTTTACAATCACGCCCTCATTCACGCCAGTTGATTTGCGAATCTCTTCATTGCGGATTCGATCTAATATCGTTACGCCGCACATTTTTCGAAGAGATCGCAACTCGACTGCATTCAAGCTATAAATATATCTGTCATTCTATTACTATTCATACTCACTAGCTCTTAAGACATATGTCGTCAGTTAACAAGCATTAGTTAAGATTAGCTAGGGGCACACTCTTAAGATAAGCTAGGGGTACACTATGTTCCTTTAGATATAAGTACCTCACCCTCCATCTCCATCGTGTTCACACTAATAGTTCCCTAAATTTGTAACAAGTCTCTAATAAATTGATCTTAAACAAGTCGTGATTCTCACTGCGTAACAGCCGTCTAAAATAGCTTTAAAAAAAGCTTACCGTAAACAAATATGTAAACACTTAACAATGTCATTTTCATCACTACACTTTTACCCGGGTTCATTGTCCGCGAACAAATGTACGTATATATAATAACTGTGATCAATAATGAGATATGACCATTTATAAATGTGTTCAATTTTGCTATCACTATATAAACACGAAGAATAGTGATGGTCGCCTAAACATTCACGGTATCGAGCGGGCGATTCGATAAAATTGAAATGATTATATATTTTTGTGAACATTCCTTCTATCGCACACAACCTTGACTCTTCGCTCTGTTGCGATTATTTTAGTGCGGTGCCAAGTCGATTTTTTAGTTTTTAAAGATATATGTAATTAAAGATAAATAAATAAATTAAAATACAAATAAAGATAAAAAAATAAAATACAAAAAGAAGATAAAAAAATAAAAATAATAATAAGATAAAAAAATAATAATAAGATAAATAATAATAAGATAATATAGAACAATAATAAGATAAAAAGATAAAATACAAATAAAGATATATGTAATTCTATTAGTAGATTTTTTTAGTTTTTCGCTCTGTTGCGATTATTTTAGTGCGGTGCCAAGTCGATTTCAGTTGTCGATATTTGTTTCGTTATATTTTGCACCCTGGTAGCTAAAAACCGGATCGATGCTTGCAACATCCTTATACAGTATTCCAGTATGGATGATTTTATGATCGCATTTTACTTGCCCGCGACTTCGTCCGCTTGGAATAGTGACTTTGGGCAGCATTCTTTGGATATACATTTTGATTTACTTTGGATATGTTAAGTAAAGCTTAGTATATTATATTATTGAAAACCACATCTAAATCGGATAAGCCGTTTCTGAGATTAGCGTGCACAAACGCACAGACAAACAATAAAAAATTCTAACCATGAATGTTTTGGGTGCTATTTGCGTTGATAAAGTTTCCAATCAAATCTTTTCTCATATGTCTTCCATGTATAGACAGCGATCCGTTACATTTTTATTATATGTATAGATGTACAAAAGGCGTATGTATAGTCGTGCTTGAGTAACGGCGATGGACTCGCCATCTGTCACGTTGGCACCTAATATACCTCTGGCGGAAAGTGGGTGTGTGGGTATTACCTATACACCGCTGCCTACCCCTTGGGGGACCCTTGTGGGAAGACGTGAGGATATATTATTATTATTATATTAGACCCAAACGATTGGGGGACCTTTTTGTAAACTCGAAGTCGGCGAGCTTGCTTCGTATCTCCTGTTCGCCGAGCGTAGGGACTCATAAATGTAAAAAGCGAAAGATGTTTTTGAGTTTAGAGAGAACTGGGCTCTACTCTCTCTACTATAGGTTTAGGTTTAAAGAATTTATTATCAGCAAAGACAATTTGTCACTTATGCGATAACATAATTTCATTAAAATTATACATTCGTCGCCGACTTACTCC
>JACCPG010009064.1:0-26415 GCA_016069955.1 Drepana arcuata
CTGTCGATGCTTTCGAAGGAATACTCGCATACGTTTCAAGAAGAAGAAATTCAAATGCTTGAATAGTAGTGCTTGAGTAACCGCGATGGACTCGCCATCTGCCTGTCACGTTTGCAACCTTAACCTAAAAAACTAAAACCTAACCTAAAGGCAACCAAAAAATATATCTCTGGCGGAAAGTGGTTGTGTGGGTACTATCTATACACCTCGGTCGGGACCCTTGTGGGAAAGAGAGGTAGGGCATAACGGGTTTCCCGTTCGAATTTGGAGCTGCCCGACTGGGGCAGAATCTCCACCTTATAGAAGTCCGTAGCCAAATAACACATTTTTTTGTGTTGTGTTCCTACGCGGTGAATATTGTTTCCAATAATGAGCTCCTTGGGGAGGGGAGGAGGATTGTTACATTGCGTCGAACACAGAGTGGCAACGTGCAAGTGATACTTCGGTATCGTGAGCGTAAATAGGCTACGGTAACCGTTTCCCATCAGGTGGGCCTTATGCTTGTTTGCCACTCTTGTTGTATAAAAAAAAAGAATAAATATATCCTCACATATTTATTTTGAAGATTCTACATAATCCATGGTTTAGATTACTTACAGTATATTCGCATCTCAAGTATTGTGTATTATCTAAGGTGATTTATCTCATAACGAATTTACGGGTAGTCGGAAAGATCAAGAAGAATCTGTCTAGCCATATCTTTGGATGTATAAAAACCAAAACAGTTCCTATTTATTTTTCAAGAAGGGTGTGAAAAGATTCTTGCAGGGTCGGCAGCGCGCGAGCAATACCCCTGTTGTTGCAAGCGTTCATAGGCGACGGTAATCGCTTACCATCAGGTGGGCCGCATGCTTGTTTGCTCGTGTGGTATAAAAAAACTCTATCAAACAAAATAAAACCACAAACAACAGCACACCAGTAGGTCCTTCCAGAATACCCGTAATAAGACTTTCTTTGCCATTCACAAAACTTACATAAAATGTTATTCAAACTTTGTAAATCTATCGGGAAATAAATTTCAGGCCTTTCGCAGCCTACGAGATAAAATTGTCGACTACGCCATATTTGAACAGGTAGGCACTCTGAATGTTCTGTTTCGCTGAATTCAGGACCTAAAAGGATTACGTTATCTTTTCAACAAGTTATTTACAGTTGGAATATAAATAAATGTTTATTTGATTCATAGCAATTGTTTTCAATGATAACGTCCTTGTTTATGTATTCACCGAGGTAAATAGGCCTACAATATTGAAGTAATACTTGAAGTATTATTTACTAGCTTATGCCCGCGACTTAGCCCGCGAGGAGTTCGAAAAAGTAGCTTTGGAAATTTTCCTGCTAGAATCGGTTCATACATCGGAAGCATCATACATTATAATATAAGAATTTTGATTTTTATAAGAATTAAAAAAAATCCAATTCCTAAGTATAAGCTATCACTATTTCAACTTTCAGCCAAATCAGTTCAGCCGTTTGGCCGTGAAAGAACCAAAAACATCCAAACATCCAAACTTTCACATTTATAATATTAGTAAGATAGTAAGATTAATACCGCCGCGGTGGCCGTGTGGCTCGAGTAGTTGCCTGCGACACAAAGATCGCAAGTTTGAATTTAGACTATACCAATTAGTTTTTCTGAACTTAAGTACAGTGATTAGTCACACCACGAGCTTTACGGTGAAGGAAAACAATTCCGTCCGAGAAGCAATTCAAAGGCGTATGTGTGATCGTGCTTGAATAACGGCGATGAACTCGCCATCTGTCACGTTGGTACCTAAAACATATCTCTGGCGGAAGGTGGGTGTGTGGGTACTACCGCCTCTTATGGGAAGGCGTGAAGATATTTCCTTACTAATATTATAAATGTGAATGTAAGTTTGTTTGTTATGCTTTCACGTAAAAACTACTTTACCAATCATCATTAAACTTTGTACACATTTTCTTGAAGGTATTAGAAGTAAAATAGGATACTTATTATTAAAAAAAACTTTCTTACGAAAGATAAAAAAGCCGTCCGCGCCGACGAAGTCGCGGACACAGCTAGTTATATATTATTTAAATTTTCAGTACTGAAGCCGGTCTGTCTACTGTAATTGACCTTCACGTCTTCCGACCCACTTTTTACTTAAGATAAATATATAAGTGCGAGCGTGACAGATGGCGAGATCATCTTTGAATATCTTTTGAAACGAAGGCGACATGCCTTGCCTTTCGTTTTTTTTCTACACCGTAAACCTGGTAGAGTGATTAATTGGTGATCAATTGTAAGAAAGTGGCGGAATTATCGCACCACGACGTGAGAGGAAACATCAGACGTCAAGTCGTCTCAGAGCGCCAGAGCCGACACGTAGGCAAAGTATATCTCGAGTGAAGAATTGGCGTTAAAGCGGAAGGCTTTTAGACATATGTAGCTATCTTCCCTCTTCTAGCGAAACTTTCATCGTCATGCTGGTCGCTTAGCTACTCTGCGATCACGTGTAGGTTGTTGAAGGCTGGGCTCAGGATGCGACGTGCATATTGATTTCTCATAAGCTCACGCTCTAAGATCATCCATTGTGATCGCATATGAAATATAACTCTAGTATGTAAATTTTAAAGTGCAAAAATATCAGAGGTGGCATATAAGGCTTAGGTACAGTCTATGATGTACTTTTACAGTGTAGAGATGTATTATTTGTGTTATATTTACGAATAGCTTAGAAAGCATAGCTTGAAAGCAGTCGAGATGCGATCTCTTCGAAAAATGTGCGGCGTAACGATATTAGATCGAATCCGCAATGAAAAGATTCGCAAATCAACTGGCGTGAATAAGGGCGTGATTTTAAAGATGAAGAAAGGCATGTTACGTTGGTTTGGACGCATAGAAAGGATGAGTGAAGAAAGATTGACGAAACAGATATACAAAGCAAAAGTGTGTGCAAGAAGAGGCAGAGGAAGGCCACGTTCCAACTACCTGGATCAAATAGATCGGACTCTGAAGGACGGGAACGTTAAGAGTACTCGAAACCGACGAGCATGTATGAAGAGACTGATGAATGTGGACGAAGCGAAAGAGGTATGTAAGTCTAGAGAGAACTGGCGCTCTATACTCTCTGCCTACCCCGTTAGGGACTTGGCGTGATGATATGTATGTATATTTACGAAAGAACGTGCAGGAAAAAATGCTGATGGGATCGAAGCTTTACGAGAACAGCTTCAATACGTTCATACATCGTTGGAACCGTAAAGTACCTTCAATTTGGATGGCAGCCAGTACAGACGCTGCCAGCTCCAATATAAATTTGATTAGAAAACAACCTATTCACATGGTACAGGAAAATACATTCACTTCCAGCGTATTTTATGGCAGGGAATATTGATTACATTTTGCAAAAGTAATAATCGAAGGAGTATTCGGGATCGCGTATGTAATTCAATATTTTGTAAATATAATTTTGGACAGTTCCTCTTAGGAGTTTGTGCCGAATTTAATATTTTACCAACATTAATACATTCATGCATTAATGTTGTGTAATATTTCAATGATAAGTGGGTAAAGAGAAAATTTATCTCTACACAATCAGAGCTCCCGCTTCAGCCACATTTATCAGTCTTCATTCTTCTTAGCCTGTTTCCTTCTATCATAATCGAACGATTTCCTCTAAGTAGTAGGTTTTCGTCTGTATCCTCGTTCACTCCTTCTTTTTATGTTATAAAATCAACGTATAATGCTTTTCATTGATTATGAGATCACTCTCATTAGCAGTAGTTTCGCAAATCTCATATTATATTAAAACTAATATTATAAAGCTGAAGAGTTTATTTGTTTGTTTGAACGCGCTAATCTCAGAAACTACTAGTTGGAATTGAAAAATTCTTTTTGTGTTAGATAGTACATTTGTCTGGGAAGGCTTTAGGCTATATAACATCACGCTACGACTAATACGAGCGAAGCATTAATGAATAATGTTGCCAGAGCTTCCGTTGCCTGCGCTGCGTAAACGGTTTAAGTTACACAAACATTATGCTTGAGAGGTTTGTTCCTCTTTAAAAGTTCTAAAAAAAAGTCAGCGACAGCATATGTTAGTTCATTCGGGATTCGAACTTGCAATCTTTGTGCAGCTAGTCGAATCACTCGGCCACCACGGACATAATTCGGCTCTTCATATGACAATATTCCTGTTATATTATTTTATCTACCACGATGTACTCACCAACAATAGTAGCAAGGATGATGAGTGCGAGGACTACGGAGGTAACGGCCATGAGGACGAGCGACGTGACGTCACTGCTGGTGGCGTTGGCCGCGGTGACGTTGAGGGTGGTGTTGCACCCCCACGCAACCGCGTCCACCCACGTGCAGTTCCCGTCGAACCACTCTGAGCTGGGTGGGTAGGTGACGTCTACTGAAAGAAAAAAATAACGACATTTACATCTTCATGCCGAGGATCGCAGATGGCTTAGTCACGGTGCGGAGGTATATTGTATTTTTTGTTTATTGTACATACATACGTATCATCACGCCAAGTCCCTAACGGGGTAGGCAGTATAGAGCGCCAGTTCTCACTAGACTTACATACATCTTTCGCTTCGTCCACATTCATCAGTCTCTTCATACATGCTCGTCGGTTTCGAGTACTCTTAATGTTCTTGTCCTTGAGAGTCCGATCTATTTGATCCAAGTAGTTGGAACGTGGCCTTCCTCTGCCTCTCCTTGCACACACTTTTGCTAGGTATATCTGTTTTGTCAATCTTTCTTCACTCATCCTTTCTATGTGTCCAAACCAACGTAACATGCCTTTTTTCATCTTTACAATCACGCCCACAATTACGCCAGTTGATTTGCGAATCTCTTCATTGCGGATTCGATCTAATATCGTTACGCCGCACATTTTCCGAAGAGATCGCATCTCAACTGCATTCAAGCTATTTTCATACTTCCTCTGGCATACCCAGGATTCGTATTCATTCATATAGGTGAAGGAAAACATCGAGAGGAAACCTGCATACGTCTGAGAAGAAATTCAAAGGCGTATGTATAGTCGTGCTTGGGTAACGGCGATGGACTCTCCATCTGTCACGTTGGCACCTAATATACCTCTGGCGGAAAGTGGGTGTGTAGGTATTACCTATACACCTCTGCCTACCCCTTCGGTGACCCTTGTGGGAAGGCGTGAGGATATTATATTATATATATAATAACCCACAGTAACCATTTTTATCTTTAACATATTATTAGTATCTACATTATAGCCGTGAACCCGGGACGAGTCACTAATTGAATTATAGTTTAGTGCTAAATGCGCGTTTTAAATGATAAGTTGTATACAAAATAATATTCCGGCTTCTCGCACACTAAGTCGCACACACACATCGCGCTACAAAAAGTCAAACGCTTAAATTTTTCATCGTATCATCATCTGCTTTATCTCCTATTTTGTATTCAAAGGCGGAATAGATAGGGTGCGTACTTTATTGCTAAACGTACAGCTACTAAAAGTGTATCCTGGAAAACATTCAAATTCGGTGATCTCGTTCTCGGGTCATTTAAGATCTTCTTAACGTGCCCGAAATACTTAATGCAGACTTATATACTCATAAATTTTTGCTCTATATACTTTCTGCTCTAGATCTACTAAGAAATCTTTCAAACCACGATGCCTTAAGAAAACTTACGACCGTGCACTGTGCGCGTCTCATTGCATTTCATGTGCGTGGTTTCATTAACTTTAAATCAAAATCGTAAATCGTCGAAAAAAGTGTATAAGGCGAGTGTGAATGAAAGTGTTGGAAGGGGTAGACCTAGGCGGACGTTTCTAGACCAAATTAGGGACGTCTTGAAAAAGGTCAGGTCAAGAGTACCCTAAACCTAAGAGCATGTATGAAGAGAATAATGAAAGTGGATGAAGCGAAAGAAGTATGTAAGGATCGTAGCAAGTGGAAAGAAGTGGTCTCTGCCTACCCCTACGGGAAAGAGGCGTGATTATATGTATGTATGTATGTAAATCAAAATCAGAAATCTTTTATTCAAAGCTTAATACAAAGGACACTTATTGAATGTCATATACGAAAAAAAAATGTTACCATCGATTCCATGGAAAAAAACCCGTCGGGAGTAGAAATAAAACTAGTTAAAAAGAGAAGAAAACTATGTTAAATATACGATGTGTGTTGTTCTATCAGCCATTCCGCTTGATTGACTAACAAGTATACATTCATCCATACTTTCATATTTATACATACATACAGTGATTAGTCACACCACGAGCTTTACGGTGATGGTAAACATCGAGAGGAAACCTGCATACGTCTGAGAAGCAATTCAAAGGCGTACGTATAGTCGTGCTTGAGTAACGGCGATGGACTCGCCATCTGTCACGTTGGCAATTAAAGTATATCTCTAGCGGAAAGTGGGTGTATGGGTACTACCTATACCTCTGCCTACCCTTTCGGAGACCCTTGGGAGAAGACGTGAAGAGAAATATATTATTTTGTTTTCTATTATTCTTGTACGAGTTTTAAAACAAAGGAGCGAAACATGCCTTTGATTGTAAATTGTTTGTCGCAAGAATATATTAACAAGACCTGTGGTCTCGAGTCACGTTCGTAGCTTAAAAACCCGCTCCATATATGGGTATACGAACCATTTTCGAGCCAGCAATTTATCTGATTGAAAGGCACCTGTTTCTGTTCGGATACTGAATTGTTATTAGACATTTTACGTGGGCTTGGAGTTTTCTAGTTGACTGAAACTACGTTTGTCTTTTTTTTATTGAATCGAAAGACGAATCCGTGTTCTTTTCAACAAGAAATTAGTTTTTTTTTATGAGAAATTTGATCTCAGAAAAGTTTTGCTGAAAAATATGATGTTTTTTTAATTATTTATTGTAGGCTCCAGACTAGTAGGTATAATGTTTGAGAAATCAACAAACGGTTTAACAGCTGACTTTTTTACTTTCTGTTAGCATATTTGACTTTTGAATCATCGCCGTAACTCAAGCACGACTTCATATACAACTTTGAATTTCTTCTCAAACCCTTTTCTTCTGAGTCAGGAATTCGTTCCCAGAATAGCCTACCAAGGTTTCATCACAATTTGATCAATAGTTTCGGAAAGCATTAACGACAAAGTACATATAAACATAGAGACCATCAAGACCATCGACAAAGTAAACAGCAAAATAATCAGACACAAAACTAAAGTGATAGACGCATCACAATACACACAGCGTTTGAAGTGGAAATGGGCTGGACACATCGCCCGTTCTTCTGAAGAAAGATGGGCAAAACGAGTTACAAAATGGGCAGGTCCGGAAGGCAAAAGACAAAGGGGCAGACCTAAGGCTCGCTGGATGGACGATATACTTGAGTTGGCGGGAGTAGACTGGATGAAGACAGCTAAGGATAGAAAGAAGTGGGGGCATTTGGAGGAGGCCTATACCCGAAGGGGGCCATGACATTCACCTTGATAAATATAGTTATTTATGAATAAGTATTTGTAGTCATGAATTTTTTTTTAAATAAAGGCTTTATTATTATTATTACATATAAACATTTACATATATATGTATATGTAAAGTTATTATAATTAAACTATGAACTCAACATCCAACCCTCAAGCTCAACACAGTGCCCGCTTTTAATAGTGTTTCAGATCTAAATACCTAAGTGGAGCAATCGCGATGGAACGTATTTAAATGGAACGCTTATTTAACGTCATGAGTCCAGTCCAGCCCAGCTCCCTTGCTCGCGATCCAGCAACGCCCTAAGCCGAGGTTCGTACCCCACAGGGAGTGCCCTTAGCTGTGTTGCTTAGTACTAGAGTGCCTGGCTGGATGCCTAGGTCTCGCCATTGACCGGTTAAGTAGCAAAAGTTCCCGGAACTCACGCTATAAGAGACAATACAAAAAAAAAAATAACGTTATGAGCATAACAATAGCTGGGTATTTTTATGAATTGTTGATATTTTCATTCGTTCCGAAAGTATTAATTATTAATGTTATGTAATGAGCCGTAGTGGTTTAATTCGGATGGTCGCCTGCAACGTTAAAATTGCAAGTACGAATCACGAGTTTTACAATAAAAAAAACATCGTTTGAAATGAGATTCAAAATACGTATGTATAGTCGTGCTTGAGAAACGGGAATGGACTCGCACTCTGTCACGCTTGAAATTTCATCGAAATCCGTTCCGATGAAATCCCGATGCCGGGGGATACGTTTTGGTTCTAACGATATATGTAAATGACGAGTCTGTCGCAATCTCTTAGACTCGAGAGGGCCAACTCTCTAGAGTTCCTCTTGCTCCACTTGTCTTTTCATACATACTCGCCGGCTTCAATTACTCTTGACGAACTCTGTTATCTTAAGTACCTGGATGACCGAGCTTAGCTCGGTATTATTCAGATTTATATTTTTTTCGTACTAATGACATACTTATGACAACCAAACACTCATTGGCTTAGAGTTTGTTGCTTAGCAACGCTTTATTGTTGCTGTGTCGGTAAAGCAGTGGGGAAATTCATATTCTAATGAAATTGTTGGAGATTTTCAATGCCTAAAAACACGGATAAAACGACTTTTTTTTAAATGAAACCTAGCTAGATCGATTTATCGCCCCCGAAATCTCCCCCTCAACAAATTTCATGAAAATCGTTGGAGCCGTTTCCCAGATTCAGATTATATATATAGATGTATACAAGAATTGCTCGTTTAAAGGTATTAATAATATATATATATATAGATACAAGAATTGCTCGTTTAAAGGTATTAGATATATTATAAATTACGTGTCACGTTGTTTGTCCGCGATGAGCTCCTAAACTACTTAATCATCGATTATACCGAATTCAATCAAATTAGCACACCGTGTGCAGTTTGATCCAACTTAATAGAAAGGATAGCTTACATCTCAATTGGACGCGATAGGTGGCGCTGCGATCGTGTTTCAGGAAGTTTAATTTTATCACCCGGGCGAAGCTGAGCGGGATAGCTAGTAGTTTACGTAATATTAAGTTAGTTTGCTACTGTAGCATTTACATCTCAGCTATAAAATAAACAAAATTCAGTGTTTAAGCCATTCATCTTAAAGTTTTATAAATACAGCTCATCTGTAGATAGCTTAACGGGGTAATTAAGTGTGGCTGCCAATGCTACAAAGGGAAGGGATTTGTTTTGTCTACTTTGTCTAAACTTAATTGCCTAGAAACGTCTTTAATTAGCCAATTATGTTCTTAGTCCTCTAATTTCGCTTGCAAATCCTTTAAGTTTGAATTTTTACGTTCAATTTTATAGGAGAAGTTGGAAATCAGATTTTGCAGCGTGATTTTAAGTTTAGTATCGCATTTTCCAGTTTTCATAATTTAGAAAATGTTATCTTCACGCCTTCCGACAAGCAACCCCGAATGGGTAGGCAGACGTATGTAGCACCCAATTAGCGTTTTGAACGAGTCCACCGCCGTTTTTCAAGCACGACTATATACGTGTTAGAATATCTTCTAGAAGATGTATTTCCTTATTATCTTCACGCTGTCCAATAAGGGTGCTCTCAAGAGTAGGCAGACGTGTAATAAAACCCCCCTTTCACGGGAAATCTTAGTACCAATAAGCGAGATGGTGATTTGGTCGCCGTTTCTCAACCACGCCTATATGTAGGTACATACTTATTGAATTTCTTCTCAAACGTATGCTACGTATGATAGGTAGCCGCTTGACCGTCATCTATCATCGAAAAACTCATGGGGTAATTAATAACTGTACTACTTAGTGTACATCAATTCAGAAAAAGCTAATTAGTACAGTTTGGACTCGAACTCTTCTGTCTTCAATCCTTGTGTTACTATTCAAACCACTCGGCTACCATTTCATTCATTCCTCTTCAAATATTTGTAGGTACTGCTTCGTATTTTCGTTCGTCCGCTCTCGTTCACACGTTCCTCTATTTTATTGTCGTACTGTAGCATTCCCGACACGTTCCATTCCCCGTAGTAATTTATTACTTTCGAATATGTACCAGAAAACTTTCGACGAAAGAAATAATTGCAGGCAGTCGCCCCTTTCGTCAAATGTTAAACTTGGGAGTTGGTGAATTTAAACGAAGACGCCTGAAAAAATTCACCAAATTTTCTTAAATACAAGTTTACAGAAATTTTCACAACAGATTTTTCACTACGTTTCCTCGAGAAGTTCCAGCCGTTACTTGAACGTAGACTCGTTCCATGACTCCTTCCATTATTTTGTACGAACGGAAAGAATTTAAAACTTTTTGAACGGCATCCTGGTTAATGTGCCGGAAAATGGGTCAAGGGACGACAAAAAATGCCACTTTCCACCAGTTTTCATAATGGAAAATACCAACTCCTAATCTACTAACATCGCGAACAGTCTTAGATAAGTTTCTAGTCAGGTCAGTGAGTGTCAGTTACTGAAAATTACATTTTACATGAAAATTAGTTTTTCCGAAATAAAGTGCATTGATTATAGTCATCCCACAAGCTTTACGTGAAGGAAACATTGAGAGGAAATCTGTATAAGTTTGAGAAGAAGTCCAAAGGCGTATGAATAGTCGTGCTTGAGTAACGGCAATGGACTCGCCATCTGTCAGTGAATGTATTGGAGCTACCTCCGGGGGCCTTGTGGAGAGTCGTGAAGATATATGCATGCGATGCAAGTAGTAGACTACAAAGTATCAGTTGCGGATTCAAATCCCTGTCATCAGCAACACTGTGTATGTGAAGTCGTATTTTTTTTAGTCGGACCTTTAATAATTTCCTGACCGCGTCTCAAGGAATGGATTATATGAAATTGCCCATGGAACCCCGCTTCCTCTAGATTAGCTTGTTTGATGTAGTAGGCGGTAGTGGTTACCGCCGCCTATGTCCACTTGCAACACCAAAGGCATCGCTCCTACGTTGACTATCATTTGGGAAATATACATCTCTTAATGGGTCTCGGTGTCATCTAAATATACATACATACATATCATCACGCCAAGTCCCTAACAGGGTAGGCAGAGAGTATAGAGCGCCAGTTCTCTCTAGACTTACATACCTCTTTCGCTTCGTCCACATTCATCAGTCTCTTCATACATGCTCGTCGGTTTCGAGTACTCTTAACGTTCCCGTCCTTCAGAGTCCGATCTATTTGATCCAGGTAGTTGGAACGTGGCCTTCCTCTGCCTCTTCTTGCACACACTTTTGCTTTGTATATCTGTTTCGTCAATCTTTCTTCACTCATCCTTTCTATGTGTCCAAACCAACGTAACATGCTTCTTCAACACTTTCTTCATCTTTACAATCTAAATATCTTCTGTGAAATATAAGTGCTATTACAACTCATTCCCACATAAAGAATTGATAGGCTTTTTTACCCGTTAATTGAGTGAACTGCCTAATAATCGAATCGAGTTAGATTTCCAGCCTGTAACAAACGTGTTTGGTGATCGTATGAGGATGCTGTGTACTGATTATTGCATTGGTACTGTCGGGATTGGAGCTTACGATCTTTGTTTTGTAGGCAATTAATCGAACCATTCGGCTACTACGGCACCGCATATATGTATATACTATGATGTATAAATAGCTTACGTATATAGTATGATGTATAAATAGTTTACATATATGTATATACTATGATGTATAAATAGTTTACATATATGTATATACTATGATGTATAAATAGTTTACAAGGGTTCTTGGCTATTTCCGATAAACGACGTTACTTATAAATTGTACCCCAAGGGCAATATCCGATGATCTACCAGCGATGGAAGAACTCATCTATTTCGTTCATTCATTGAAACCATTCACTCAGTTACCAAGTTTGAATGAAGGCTTAATTTAATTAAGTCACCTAAATCGCTACTGGATGTAGAATAGAGGATAATAAAACGAATCTTCCACATGAATGAGCAGCTAAAGTCGATCGCCACGATGTTCTTAAACCTGTCATTTGTTCTAATGGTCTAGATTAGTTGCCTTCGAATAATATGCTTGAATACTTTGCATAGTGCTCGTTGACCATGCGGTGTACTGATGATGCCGGACGACGATTATTGCAAAAAATAAAGTAAACCACTTTGACATGTTTAGGATACTATATAAAATATATCCTCACGCCTTCCCACAAGGGTCCCCGAAGGCGTAGGCAGAGGTGTATAGGTAATACCCACACACCCACTTTCCGCCAGAGGTATATTAGGTGCCAACGTGACAGATGGCGAGTCTATCGCCGTTACTCAAGCATGACTTTACATACGCCTTTGAATTTCTTCTCAGACGTATGCAGGTTTCCCCTCGATGTTTTCCTTCACCGTAAAGCTCTTGGTGTGACTAATCACTGTACTTAAGTTCAGAAAAACTCATCGGTACAGTCGGGATTTGAACTTGCGACCTTTGCGTCGCAGGCAACTGCTCGAACCACTCGGCCACCACGGCTCTTTTTTTAAGATACTCTTTTTAAATAAACTTTTTTATGCCATAAGGGTGGCAAAAAAGCATGCGGTCAGCCTGATGGTAAGCCGTTACCACTGCCGGTTGTTATTGGTGAGACATTAAGAGTTTACGTAAACAGTAAAATAGCTAACAAACGAGCATGTATGAAGAGACTGATGAATGTGTACGAAGCGAAAGAGGTATGTAAGTCTAGAAAGAACTGGCGCGGTATACTTTCTGCCTACCTCGTTAGGGACTTGGCGTGATGATATGTATAATAAAATAATATAATATATCCTCACGCCTTCCCACAAGGGTCCCCGAAGGGATAGGCAGAGGTGTATAGGTAATACCCACACACCCACTTTCCGCCAGAGGTATATTAGGTGCCAACGTGACAGATGGCGAGTCCATCGCGTTACTCAAGCACGACTATACATACGCCTTTGAATTTCTTCTCAGACGTATGCAGGTTTCCCCTCGATGTTTTCCTTCACCGTAAAGCTCGTGGTGTGACTAATCACTGTACTTAAGTTCAGAAAAACTCATTGGTACAGTCGGGATTCGAACTTGCGACCTTTGCGTCGCAGGCAACTGCTCGAACCACTCGGCCACCACGGCTCTTGATGATATGTATGTATGTAAAATAGCTTTGTAGGTGAGAGTCAGGAGCCCTTACTAGGTTTCCCTGTGTTGAGGGTCTCCGGGATCCCCTCTTGTATTTTTGGATACTATTACTATTTCTGTACGCTTACAACACCAAGGGCATCACTCACGCGCTTACGACCCTGCAGGAATCATATCATACCTTGAAGAACTCCATGCTGCTCTCAACTTATTCCCCAGTCAGAGCGTTCGCGAAAGGAAACTGCTTTGTAACCGCGCAGTACGAGACCTATTTGGTTTCAAAGTATGAGGGTAAGTTCCCCTGTCTTCCAGTGAAAGAAGATAGAAGTTAGCTACCATACATGCTAGGGCTTTTAACGTGGTTCAGAATCGCGCCGCTTGAATTGTTGACGATCAATGCTCATAGAAGAGCAAGCGGCATAGAACCACTAAGTCTGTGGAGTTATTTTTGTTCTACCGCTGGTATAACGCAGTGTGTATTGAAGAATTGTTCCGCATGATGATCAAAATTAATAAAAAAATTAATATTAATAATATATCCTCACGCCTTCCCACAAGGGTCCCCGAAGGGGTAGGCAGAGGTGTATAGGTAATATCCACACACCCACTTTCCGCCAGAGGTATATTAGGTGCCAACGTGACAGATGGCGAGTCCATCACCGTTTCTCCAGCACGACTATACATACGCCTTTGAATTTCTTCTCAGACGTATGCAGGTTTCCTCACGATGTTTTCCTTCACCGTTAAGCTCGTGGTGTGACTAATCACTGTACTTAAGTTGAGAAAAACTCATTGGTACAGTCGGGATTCGAACTTGCGACCTTTGCGTTGCAGGCAACTGCTCGAACCACTCGGCCACCACGACTTTCATTTATCAAAATCATATCAAAATAAATGAAATATTCAACGTAAGGGACACAGAGAACACGTAATGAACGACACACACTTAATATTAAACTAACCGTTTCCAAGAATATAGGCGAGTCTCCTAACCTCCAAAATTGAACTAAGCACTTTGTGTGTATAGTACAAATTTACTTACCCTCTAGAATAGTACAAATAATTACATTCCTAAATACTTACGGTTGGTGTCATTGAACTCGCGTGTAAGTATTCGCGTCACGTTCATGATACAGTCGCTCGTCCTCCTGAAACAAAATTGTGTTTTATACCATCTCGAATAGAGTTCACATTACAGCTTGTATGCTTTTAATTAATCTCAAATTTTAATTAGTGAAATGAGTTCAGGTTCAACCTTTGAGACTAGATGCTTGGTAGACACGTTTTAAGAACGGATCAAAGTACACTTATATAGGTTTTTGCAAAGTAATGTTCGCTTTGATGTCAGTTTGTAGACTAAATTGCAGGCTACATTTTGATTAACTATTTTAAGCGTTTAATAGGTTTACTCAATATGTTTCGTTGGTACAAAAATATCTTCGTGATTATGAGAGCCATGGTAGCCAAGTAGTTCGACTATATCAATTTTTTTTAATCACGTGACGAGGTTGTGGTCGTGGTGGCCGAGTGGTTCGAGCAGTTGCCTGCGACGCAAAGGTCGCAAGTTCGAATCCTAACTGTACCAATGAGTTTTTCTGAACTTAAGTACAGTGATTAGTCACACGACGAGCTTTACGGTGAAGGAAAACATCGAGAGGAAACCTGCATACGTCTGAGAAGAAATTCAAAGGCGTATGTATAGTCGTGCTTGAGTAACGGCGATGGACTCGCCATCTGTCACGTTGGCACCTAATAGACCTCTGGCGGAAAGTGGGTGTGTGGGTATTACCTATACACCTCTGCCTACCCCTTTGGGGACCCTTGTGGGAAGGCTTAAGGATATTTTAAGACATGTTTTTTATAATAAAACGAATATAATGACGGTTAATGATTTTCTCCTAAACTAAATAAATAAATAAATACCTTGGTAAAATTCCACAAAAAATGTACCTAGTCCTATTAAGCAAAACTTGTGTTATGGTAACTTTACAACGAAATACTTACTTATATACCTAGATAGATATATACATAAATACATAGGACATCCAAGACTAACGCACAAATACACATCATCACACAAATATCTGCCCCCAGCGGGATTCGAGCCCGCGACTTCAAGTTTCGCAGTCTCGAGCTCTAAAAACTAGACATACTCATTTCATGTAAATACAATGTTTAAAGGTCAGTAATATTATCATTGGAAGAGAAAATAAATAATTGCTTCATCCACACTCAATGGCGAAGCGAATTTAAATGGCGGAATGGACCTGGTGTTTATACATGCTCGGTCAAAGGTAAACGGTTTACGAAATTGACACTTTTCCTGTGGACAGTGAATTTTTTACCACGTTGCTTACAAATAATAATTATATTTACATTTGTTAAAAAACATAAATTCGTCCATAATTTTGTGGGGATGGTAGTCGAAAAACAAACGAATAAACAATTAAAACTGTATTAAACTGTAATGCAAATTAGTACATGGATAGCGCTGTTACTCGCTTCTAACGACTGACATTTTTTTTTCTTAATCAAGGTTAGCAGTGTTGCAAGGTAAATCTTTTAAATTAACCTATTATTCCCACAATCTTGTTGTATAGATACTTTATAAATATTCAATTTACGAGTACGTGCTTTACGTGTGAAGGAAAACATCGTGAAGAAATCTGCATACGTTGCTTGGCAAACGGCGATGGCCATCTGTCACGTTGGCACTTAAAATACACCTCCCGCGAATAATGGATGTGTAAGTACTGAACACCTCTGCCTCCCTTTTGGGAAGGCTTCACGCCTTCACGATTACATGTTATTATTATATCTCCGAATACCATTTCTCAGTATAAGATTAGTTGGAACCCAACTCAGGTCAAAACTTGACTATCCACTACATTTCGTGTAAGAAAAGAAAATTTATATAAAAGTACAGGCCTCGACGTGTGTGATAAATCGTTGGGGAAAATGAAAATATCAATTTTCCAGAATGGATTGCATCACTCAATATCCATGCTGTGTTGACGCACGATCGTTGCGTAGAAAATAGCTGGCATTTGTGCTTTAGCCGCGCATACGTACATTTATATCATATATATATGTATATATATATATAATTATATTTCTCGCGGGGTAGTCAGCAAGAGTAAGGCCAGTCCTCTTTAGGCTTCTTTCGTTCGGAAACTCGAATACCTTTTTTTTTATTAAAGTTTTTTGTAAGTAACGGCGATGGACTCGCCATCTGTCACGTTGGCACCTAATATACCTCTGGCGAAAAGTGGGTGTGTGGGTATTACCTATACACCTCTGCCTACCCCTTCGGGGACCCTTGTGGGAAGGCGTGAGGATATATTATTATTATTATTTTTTTTTTGTTTTACATACATACATACATATAATCACGCCTCTTTCCCGTAGGGGTAGGCAGAGACCACTTCTTTCCACTTGCTACGATCCTTACATACTTCTTTCGCTTCGTCCACTTTCATTATTTTCTTCATACATGCTCTGTATGCTTTGTTTTAATGTATAATAAAATTTTACTTAAATTACAAAACATTTAAAGCTTCAAATTGTTCACAGTTAATTATTTTTTAATTACTTATTGGTGATTGGTGTTTTTGTATGAAAGTGTGTGTGTGGGCACTGCATAAATACCTATGCCCACCCTTTTGGGATCATCGTGGAGAGGCTTAAATATAGATATATATTTTTAAAATTTAAGATTAATATTTTTAAAATTTAAGATTAATATTTTTAAAATTTAAGATTAATATTTTTAAAATTTAAGATTAATATTTTTAAAATTTAAGATTAATATTTTTCTTTCTTACTTTGGCATTAATCTCATTCATAGTTCTCCGCAAACATGATCATCAGTTTAAATACAATTATTATTTTATTAGAGCCGTGATGGCCGAGTGGTTCGAGCAGTTGCCTGAGACACAAAGATCACAAGTTCGAATCCCGACTGTACCAATGAGTTTTTATGAACTTAAGTACAGTGATTAGTCACACCACGAGCTTTACGGTGAAGGAAAACGTCGTGAGGAAACCTGCATACGTCTGAGAAGAAATTCAAAGGCGTATATGTATAGTCGTGCTTGAGTAACGGCGATGGACTCGCCATCTGTCACGTTGGCACCTAATATACCTCGACGGAAAGTGGGTGTGTGGGTATTACCCATACACCTCTGCCTCCCATTCGGGGACCCTTGTGGGAAGGCGTGAGGATATTATTCTTTTTTTTTCTGGCAAAGGTTTTCATATTCTATATTTGAATATAGTTTCAATTAAACTACCAATATATAAGTATAACACTTCAATGTGCATAAAACATAATTTTCAATTGAATGCTTATGCCTACTATGTAGCAATAATAATAATAATAATTATATTATATTATTATTATTATTATTATTGCCTATGCCTACTATATGGTATAGAAACAATGGACTGTACTAGTATTTCACTGTGTAAAATTCATCTGTTTGCAAGTGAACGCGCTGCACTCCGTTGCGTAGCAGCATTCCGTTAGTGCGATAAAATACTAACAGCCACAACTAAAAACTAAATGCAGACTCTCGCAAGTGCCGGCCCGAGCCGAGCCAGTAGCGCAAATCCCCTCCCCAAATAACTAAATAATAATAAAATACCAGACCAGCCCAGCTCCCTTGCTCGCGAACCAGCAACGCCCTAAGCCGAGGTCTGAACCCCACAGGGGGTGCCCTTAGCTGTGTTGCTTAATACTTAAGTGCCTGGCTGGAGACCTAGGTCTCGCCATTGACCGGATACGTATCAAAAGTTCCCGGAACTCACGCTACGAGAGACAATACATAAAAAAAAAAAAGGCAGAGACAGTAGGGCACCAATTATTTCCTCAATTAATTTGTTCTTACATTTTTATGATTTATGCATGCTTCATTATTCGTTATTTTTACTACGTTAGGGTAACTAAGACTGGGTTCTACGTACCCTATGGGATAGACAGGGGTGGAAAGGTAAAACCTACACACCCACTTTCCGCCAAAGATATATTTTATATGCAAATAAATTTAAGTAGATATCTATATATCTACTTAGGTTTAATATAAATTCGTAATTAAATTCTATCTCTTCTTTATAAGTCTGCCCTCTCTAAATTAGCTGTGCCCCTCAGGATCCATAAAATAAAACCACAAAAGTGGCAAACAAGCATGTGGTTTGCCTGATGGTAAGCGGTTACCGCCGCCTGGATGGATGCTTGCAACGAAATTGATGATATTTCACATAAGATTTTTCTGAGACTTGACTTTTTGAGATTTGACTATTTTTAGGGAGTCTTTATTTCGTTCAACTCTGTTTAAAATATATAATTCATTGATTATACAGAGTAAATTGAAATAAATATGAATGTTATTATTAAATATATTTCACCATCGAAATACAGGTAATAAATACGTTTTAAATCCTCCAAGCTCTAGTCTCAGCCCCTTCTAATGCCGGTATTAAGCAGTTCTTTGCTTACAAACTTCCGTTGGATCACAATAGCCTTGAAAGGCCTCTTACAAGACCGGATTGTATCGGTTAAATCCGGATTTCAAGCTAAGCTGTCTGCAATACCGCACTGATGATATCCTACGTTCGTTATTGATATTGTGCGATGCGATATTGTATACACAAATATGCATGCACACACTCATATTTATATATGTATCTTCACGCCTTCCCATAAAGGTCCCCAAAGGGGTATGCAGGGCTGTATAGGTCTCTCGCTCGGCGCTATAGGGCGCTCTCTGCTTGCTCTCAATTAACACGATATTAAAACTGCAAAATGTGTCAACAGTCGTAATGTCCAGCTGCGACCGGTATAATCCAGCACAGGTCAGCTTTTTACCAGTTTTAACATATGGCTGGAACAGCCCTAACTATAATGAGTCCGCAACTTTTTTTTTTTTAATATTTTCACCTATTCCCACATGGTAAGGGGTTTGATAAGATCCTCTATGCGACGGAGATAGGTGCCATCATGACAGATGGTGAGTTTGTCACGATCTCGTCGAGTTTGTTCTTTTCTTTATTGTATGATAATTCATTGTTCTTGAATTCTAACAAAAAAAATTAATACAGACCGTCGCCATCATCAATTAATGGTTTTAACTTTTAAGTTTACTATTTCACTATGTACGGTAAAGTATTATCATTTTGGATTTTGGTAAGATGTACCCAGTATTGATAGTGCCCACCACGAAGACGCGCCCCACAATATATATCCTCACGCCTTCCCACAAGGGTCCCCGAAGGGGTAGGCAGAGGTGTATAGGTAATACCCACACACCCACTTTCCGCCAGAGGTATATTAGGTGCGCCCCACAATACTTCCTTATAATTCATAGTGTAAGTGTGCAACCTTCCACTAGTGTGTATTATCGATACACAGTGATTACCTATGAGGGCACACGCACACTACAATTAATAATCCTGCGACCTACACGACCTACGACTTACGACCCCTCGACTACAAATTGGTGGGGCACGTCTTCGTGGACGACACTATCTGTATCTGCAGCTTAAATTTACTTAAAGGTTAGTGTACCCTTATGTTTACGGGTCTGTATGTCTTCTAGTATTTCTCTCTTCATATGTCACGCGGCAATAATACAGATTGTAGGTTGTAACTCCTTTAAACGAATTCAAGCGAAGTAAGGGCGTTGCTTTGATTTTTTTTTTCGAATAGCATTCTAAGTGACGCAGGCAAAGTTTCTTATGATAGAATGAGCTCATCTAGCTTAGTCTACAATCTTAGACCACAAGAGTCTCACACTGCGCCGTTCCAAAGGAGTTTCCTTGAGGTTTTCCCTGGAGAGTACAACATCGAGTTCTTAAAGAAGGGTGTAAACTATTCCTCTAGGCAGCGTGCGAGCGATGCCCCTGGTATAAATAATAAAATATGTAATAATATCTCAGGCAATGCTGCTAGTCTTCTTGGCACGTTACCTCGGGATACCGATTTGGGACAAATATTTTATCTGTAAGTAGTTAGTTGCAACTGTTCTTTGTAAATATTATTAATTGTTGTTATTGTAAATAAAGATAAAAAATCTCAGCATCTAGTAAGAGTAGTGTGCAAAAGCTGAAAATAAACGAATTAAGATCCACTAATCAAATTGGGTACATGTCTCACCAGCCAGCGTCCCTTGAGAAATTGACATCTATTTTGCTTGATTTGCCCAATTTACTCACAATTATACTGAGTGCCGTGTTTCGAAGCAAGCCCGTTCCGTAAATGGATAAGCCTATTCACATCTACGGCCCTCTGAAGTAGATCGCTTCTCTATTTTCTTCAGTATGCCAATTTGTTGGTAATTATTGTGAGTGCTTTCGCGACAGCGGTACGTGCTTGGTGTGATTTTGCAATTGCATGCGATCAAATTAATGTATTTATATGTTCCCAGAAGGGGTAGGCAGAGGTTAGGAGTACTCATACACCAACTTTTTGCCAGATAAAATTACCAACGTGACAAATGGCGCGTCTATCGCTGTTGCTCAAGCACTGGTGTACATACGTACATATTTGAATTTAAATTTATTGAAAAGCATTTATGAAGAGTATAATGAAAGTGGACGAAGCGAAAGAAGTATGTAAGGATCGTAGCAAGTGGAAAGAAGTGGTCTCTGCCTACTCCTACGGGAAAGAGGCGTGATTATATGTATGTATGTATATATATTTGAATTTGTTCCAAACCAGGCAATATATTGAGAAGCCATGGTGGCCGAGTGGTTCGAGCAGTTGCCTGCGACGCAAAGGTCGCAAGTTCGAATCCCGACTGTACCAATGAGTTTTTTCTGAACTTAAGTACAGTGATTAGCCACACCACGAGCTTTACGGTGAAGGAAAACATCGAGAGGAAACCTGCATACGTCTGAGAAGAAATTCAAAGGCGTATGTATAGTCGTGCTTGAGTAACGGCGATGGACTCGCCATCTGTCACGTTGGCACCTAATATACCTCTGGCGGAAAGTGGGTGTGTGGGTATTACCCATACACCTCTGCCTACCCCTTCGGGGACCCTTGTGGGAAGGCGTGAGGATATATTTTATTTTATATCTTTTTTGTAGGGCAGAACAATGTCATACTCTCTTTAAAACGTATTTCATAATGAAAATCCAGTATGGCTGCTCCATACATTTTTCACATGTCGTTAACCTTCCTGCAGTACCTCTATATTATACAGAGTGTAAAATACATTCTTACGCATTATACCAGAATGGAAAAAAGCTTACAAATAGTGCCATCCACGAGGACGCGCCCCATCAATTTCCAGTCGAGGGGGTCGCGAGATGCGGATAGTATGACCTGAGTCTATTAATTGTAGTGTGCGTGTGCACTCATAGGTAATCAGTGTGTACCGATTACTCAAACATTAGTGGCAGGTTGCACACTTACACAATAATCTATAGGGATAAATAGTGGGGCGCGTCTTCATGGATGGTTAGTGCCTGGCTGGAGGCCTAGGTCTCGCCATCGACCGGTTAAGTAGCAAAAGTTCCCGGAACTCACGCTACGAGAGACAATATCATTAAAAAAAAAAAAAACATGGATGGTACTATCTAGATACTATACTATATATAGACTATACTAGATGAACTATACAGTGATTAGCTACACTACAAACTTTACGGTGAAGAAAAACATCGAAAGACCTGTATACATTTGAGAAGAAAATCAAAAACGAAGGAGTCGTGCTTGAGTAACGGCGATTGACTCGCCATTTGTCACGTTGGCGTCGGGTATGTGGGTATTACCTACAGACCTCTGCCTACCCCTTTGGGGACCCTTATGATGAGATAGAAGAATGTATTAACAGGAACATCGTTTTAAGTGATGTCTATATTAGGAGAAATATATATTAATACTATCCTACAGGGGTTCTTGTAATGCTAGCTTGTAGTAAAAGCAACCAATATTCTCAGTCCGTCTTCTCTTTTCTATCTAGCTTGTGATCGATGATGATGGTGGAAGTTCTCTGCCGTCTATCAAGCATACTTTTAGGTACACAGGCCTTGGAATTTTAGGTTTCCACGTGATGTTTTCCTTTCCTGTAAAGCTCGTAGTGTGATTAAAAAAAATACTATTTATTTTTTATTTTCTATTGGTGATTTCCCTTCTTAGGAAATTCTTCCCTTTGTTTTAATCAAACTGTTTAATTACTACGTCGACCCTGCGCTAAAGGTTAGGAATTAACCTTTATAACGCTAAAGGTTGTATAATATCTAGAACGGAAGATGAATAAACCGCTCTAATGAGCGCAATAAGACCCGATGCAAAAATATGCATTCTATTTTCTAGGTCACGCTCGAAGAGGCTTTATCTCTGGTATTAATGAAAAGCGGCTGGGAACGTTTTGTTCGATTTTCAAAGTGGTCATGTGGCTTGAGAGTCACTAAACTTATAAATATTTTGTACATGCGAAAGTTTGAGAGGATGTTTTGTACATGCCTGAACGGATTCGAGTAGTCACCCGTAGTACAAAGACTGTAAGTTCGAATCCCGACTGTACCAAAGTGTTTATCTGAACTGAAGGACATAGATTACTCACACCACGAGCTAAGCCCCGGGAGGAAACCTACATACGTCTGAGAAGAAACTCAAAGACGTATGTATAGTCGTGCTTGAGAAACGGCGATGTACGCCATTGTCATCTGTTACGTTGTCACCTGCAATATCTCCGGCGAAAAGTGGGTGTCTGGTAACTACCATTTCGGGGAACCTTGTGGGCATTCGCGAAGTTGTAAGATTATAAGTTTATTATATATAATAAAGTATATTATATATAAATATAAGATTATATTTATATTATATTATTATTATTATTATATCCTCACGCCTTCCCACAAGGGTCCCCGAAGGGGTAGGCAGAGGTGTATAGGTAATACCCACACACCCACTTTCCGCCAGGGGTATATTAGGTGCCAACGTGACAGATGGCGAGTCCATCGCCGTTACTCAAGCACGACTATACATACGCCTTTGAATTTCTTCTCAGACGTATGTAGGTTTCCTCTCGATGTTTTCCTTCACCGTAAAGCTCGTGGTGTGACTAATCACTGTACTTAACTTAAGAAAAACTCATTGGTACAGTCGGGATTCGAACTTGCGACCTTTGCGTCGCAGGCAACTGCTTGAACCACTCGGCCACCACGGCTCCTACTAATACAGATAGCTAATTTAAATCATGTTATTCCACAGTATTTCATACTCTTCTGCCAGTCGTAGGGATGTTGAAATAGCTATTGCTTGTTACATCAAAGGTCTTTGTGCAAATACTAGCTAGTGTCTCCTTTTGCAAATACACTTTGATCGGCGTTCTTGACACAACGTGCAATCGCGTATAAAACTAGTAGTGTCATATAACGTTGTGTTTATGTCAAGTATCTTCGGCGTTTTACGCTACGAATTGATTCGGTTTTGAAAAGCAGCATATTATTTTAAGAGAGGTAGGGCATAACGTATTGGGGAGGGGGGAAGGATTGTTATATGGTTTGGCAACCGAGGGATTAGACCTATTATGCTGCCAATAAAATATAACTCTCCGAACACAGAGTGGCAAAGTGCAAGTGATACTTCGGTATCGTGAGCGTAAATTGGCTACGGTAACCGTTTCCCATCAGGTGGTTTTTTTTTTATACTACAAGAGTGGCAAACAAGCATACGCCCACCTAATGGGAAACGGTTACCGTACCCTATTTACGCGCAAGTAATTACTTAGGTATCGTCCTAAGTAATTACTTGCGACCTTCGTCTTCCGTTACTAGCATATTATGTATACTATTGTCCTAACGATATTTTCAATTTTCATACAAGAGTGTGTTCGCAATGGCACCAAGACAATATAACAAACTACCTAAACAAATAAGAGAATGTTGTATATAAATAATTTCAAACGTAAACTTTTTTAATTATTAATTGATAAGACATATTATTCCACTAATGAGTATTTATGTGACAAATTTTAATTAGAGCCGTGGTGGCCGAGTTGTTCGAGCAGTTGCCTGCGACGCAAAGGTCGTAAGTTCGAATCCCGCCTGTACCTATGAGTTTTAAGTACAGTGATTAGTCACACCACGAGCTTTACGGTGAAGGAAAACATCGAGAGGAAACCTGCATACGTCTGAGAAGAAATTCAAAGGCGTATGTATAGTCGTGCTTGAGTAATGGCGATGGACTCGCCATCTGCACGTTGGCACATAATATACCTCTGGCGGAAAGTGGGTGTGTGGGTGCTACCTATACACCTCTGCCTACCCCTTCGGGGACCCTTATGGGAAGGCGTGAGGATATTATAAATTTTAATTATTTCATTCATTTAATATGATTGTAATGCAACGTAATTGTATAATTGTTTTGTGCCTCCTCTCGATGTAGGAACTTTTAAAATATTTTGTATGCCTACAGGCTGGACATCATAGTGACCACGTTGTGTTTTTTTAATACCTATTTGTAATGCCTATGTTCACAAAATAAAGATGTTTTGATTTTCTGACAAAAACGTGGTTGGAGGCGCGAAGAAGCTATCTAAACTTTAACGTGTAGCGCGTGTTTGCATGATGTATATTTCAAACGTTGGTCCTTCGAACAGAAATACCAAAATTATTATTATAACAAGTTTCTCTCGTATCCAGAAATGTTTCTAGAAATATGTAATCCTTCTTCAATGGCCCTTAACGACAGAACTACGCCTAATTTGGTGCCTACACAGTAATAAGGGCACAAGAGTAATTATTTACTATATACATTAGACAGTTCCGGCGCGACAGCTTTATTGCCACACTAATTACTTCAGTATGTTAATGATTGTCGTTCGGTGATTTCGTAGACTTCCAATTTTGTTTGTAATCTGAGCTAAGCACATGTTTGTTTCAAGGTATAACGTATAACGGCATAGCTATGCAGGAATGCATGTCTATCGGTAGCAGGTTTGAAGTTTTATTTTTATTTTTAACTAGCAGCTAGCTGACGAGCAACACAAAGCGTGTAAGTTCAAATCTCGACTATACAGTTCGACTCGAGTGTCGAGTTTTTCTGAACTAAATATAGTGATTAGTCACACCACGAGCGTGACAGTGCAGTACTTCTCAAACGTATGCAGTACAATTATTGTACTTAGTTTAGAAAAGTCTATAGTTCATTCACTAATCATTATATATCTTATAAAGTATAATATAGGATTAAGTTACTTATAATACTATTCTGGGGGACACCCTGAAATATATAAATGTACATATATAATTTTAAATATCAGCAGACTTTCCCTTAATAAATCTAGAGCACTGGACAGTTCGCTTAGAGAGGTAATCAAATAACATTAAGCGACATTAAAAACACTTATTTATGCCTCGTAAAGCTCCAAGAAACTTAGGTACGGTAGTTAAAAGACAGAATACGCCCGTACTGACATAAAATAAAATACTTTTTCGCACAGGTATTAAATACTCAGGGAGACCTGAAAATCCCTCTAGAGGATGCCTCGAAGTCAGATTATAAGCAAGAGTCAAGTGCGGAGTTAGCCTTAACACCGCGAAGCGTAGCCATTTGAATTGTAAAACGTTTCCGGTTCCGGTAGTGAATAGACACCTTGCTCAATGTGATGGATCTGCGGAAGTCGCGAAGTATATGGAGTGTATTCATTAGTCTCGTTGATGTATTTTTTTTTAGCTTTATGGACAGCTAGCTTATGCCCGCGGCTTCGCCCTCGTGGAGTTCGAAAAAGTAGATTTGGAAATTTTCCTGCTAGAATCGGTTCAGCCACTATACCGTGAAAGAGCATCATACATTATAAGAACTTTTAATTTTTTAGGATTAAAAAAAAGTTGCGTATGTCCTATTCCTAGGTATAAGCTATCACCATTTCAGCTTTCAGCCAAATCGGTTCAGCCGTTTGGCCGTGGAAGAACCGCAAACATCGAAACATCCAAACTTACAAACTTTCACATTTATAATATTAATAAGAAGATATGAAATGAAAACTCGTTGATATAGTCAGGATACGTACTTGCAATCTTTGTGTTCCAGGCAACTACTCAATCCGTCGTCGGCCACCGCAGCTCTTTTTCACTACAAGATTTCGTTAATAGACCGTTTCGATGACCTATATTTCTTTACGATAGTACTCTAACATTATTACTTAGTCATTATTGTGTTATTACCGCTGTCTGTCCTTGCTTTCTCATTGCATTTATAGCGATAGTTTCAATAAGCTTTGTGGTCGAGTGGAAGAGATCGACGGGTGATTATTCCCGACTAAGTTATAATATTAATAATATATCCTCACGCCTTCCCACAAGGGTCCCCGAAGGGGTAGGCAGAGGTGTATAGGTAATACCCACACACCCACTTTCCGCCAGAGGTA
>JACCPG010009065.1:0-39180 GCA_016069955.1 Drepana arcuata
CGTTAGGGACTTGGCGTGATGATATGATATGATATATGAAAACTTAATTATAAAGGGAACGCGATTCTATTATGCAAACATAACATGATTTGTTATTCAGTGAGCCATATTCACCTTTATCATGTCTGAATAAAGTATATTCTGCCACGTGGTCCGTAATGAGAGGACTTTAGCTATCCCTCGGGAAGCCCCTTGTTACACGCAGGCGTTATTGATACAATGAAAAGAGGTACCAATAACGATAATGTTATGGTATATTGTTTACTTCGAGCAATTTTCTTCCGTCCTCGCTTTGTTTAGCGAATAGTCTTCCAGTTAGGTCCAAAATCAAATGAAAATATTTTATTTCACATAGGTCTAGATGGACACTTATAATAGGTGCACGGTTCAGGTTGGTCGTTTCCATGGCAAAGAACCGGCAAGAAACTCCATGGTCACTATTTTCAAATCATTTGGTATACAATAACAATATTATGTTGCAGCATTAGGATTTAAGTATGGGGGAACAGCGTAGGTCCGACAATAGGTCGTTGCTTACTATACAGAACATGCTTAAAACAAGATAAGTACAACAAAGTTAGCAATCGTTTTCCAATTCGATGAGTTATAAAAATCCTTAAAATGCCGTGTACACTGTATTTGGTTTTATTTAATCTATCTTTCGTCAAAGTTCTCAGGCTAATATCAGAGATCAGAGAATTATCAGCATTCCTATAGAACCTAGCTACCAGGCTGCCAGCATTCATGGCGCGACCCTTAAGTATACGTGACCGGGTATCTAATAAATTATAGGAAAAGTTGGATATTATCAGCTATCAGTGGTGAACGAAAGTAAAGTTCGCGGGATAGATTTCTTACAACTAAAATTTGTGTCTCAATCTTGAATGTTCTATGTACTTACATATATGCATCTACTAACGTTGCTTAGTTCCCATAGGACAAGCTTTGCTCAGTTTGAAACTAGGTCAATTTGAATGGAATAGTCTCAAGATGTTTGATATCATACAAGCATTTTAATGGGTAGATGAATATTTCAACCTAGCTTTATCATCTTGACATTAAACAAACTCTCATCCCTACGCAATTTATTAACGAGACAACAGTTAATCCATCCTTTTAAGTGTATTAAACAACGGGCGAGTAATGGTATCGTTCAAGCAGATCAACGGGACTCTGCTCTAATTACTCGCCTCATGCCACAAGTACGTTGGTAGCCAATCTTCGGAATTAAAGGGATTATAACTGTTGAGCAAAAAATCCGTTAAGTCCTTGTCGGTTTTGTTAGGGACCGATTTGGCAGCGACATGCCATAACAAAAAGGGTTATCAATAGGAGTTGTGCCTTCTGTCTGAATATATGAAACATCTCTTCTTCTCCATGCTCTCCTACACAAGTCTCCGAAGGGGTGAGCAGAGATGATGTCATGGAAATTACGTGTTTTGTATTATGTAATATTATTATTTTTATTATGTATGAAGAGACTGATGAATGTCGACGAAGCGAAAGAGGTGTGCAAGTCTAGAGAGAACTGGCGCTTTATACTCCCTGTCTACCCCGTTAGGGACTTGGCGTGATAATATGTATGTATGTTTTGTGCTCAAAATGTAAGCAGGTTTTCTCGTGTAATTCTCCATCAAAAGTCTGCCTCTCAATTTATATATTAACCTTCACGCCTTCCCACAAAGGTCTCCAAAGGGGTAGGCAGAGATGTGTAGGTACCCACACTTTCCGCTGGATATATATTTTAAGTGCCAACGTGTCAGATGGCGAGTCTCAATTTTTCTCAAACGCATTCCTTCCTCAAGATGTATTTATTCACCGTAAAGCTCGTGGTGCTACCTATCACTGAACTTAAGTGCAGAAAAACTCATTGGCACAGTTGGGAATTCTTTGTGTTGCAGGCAACTACTCGAATAACACTCGATAGCGGGTGATCATTTAACACTCGGCGGTGTCTAACAAGAGAACACAGTAAAATGTATCATATTTAAAAATTTTTAATTGTCCTAAAATTTGTGAAAAAAAAATTGGGTTTGAATTGTTTGGCAGCATTTTTATTTCACAACTAGCGGATACCCGGCGTGTGCTACGCTACACGAAAAAATAAATTTTATGTATTTAGTGGACCAAAACCATATTCGCATTATTGCCCTTCAAATTAATCCGGTGCACGTCGGTTGGATAGTTTCAAAGTCCATAGAGGACATAGCTGGATTTTTTTGTGTATTATATATATATATATATATATATATATATATATATATATATATATATACTAGTTGTCCCACCCGGCTTCGCCCGGGTGAAAAAGTTAAACTTCCTGAAACACGATCGCAGCGCCATCCTTCGGGTCCAATTGTGATATAAGCTATCCTATATTTTAAGTTGGATCAGCTGCACTCTGTGTGCAAATTTGATTGAAATCGGTTAAGTAGCTTAGGAGCCCATCGCGGACAAACAACGTGACGCGTAATTTATATATACTAAGAAGATAGATAGATATAACGTGTGTAGGTTTTTTTATACTGCTAGCCATTGGCTACTCTAGGGTTCGGATGCACAAGTGCACAAGGTTTTTGGCTACCGATCAGAAACGCCACACCTTTCCTGACCCGCCTATGCCGCCATAATACAACAACTCATATTCTGATAGGAAACATTTGCGCCAAACACCGCTCATTGTGGCTTGGATTGTAAAGAAAAACTCATTATTCATTTCGAACCGTGTCAAATATACCTCGTATAAAATGTTTTGAATAATCCACGGACACCGCTGGAACGGTTTTGCATTAAAATAGCGTCGTTCCTGTGCAACCCCATTTAATCCCTTAATCCACGATCCTATAAATAGGAAATGAATAACGAAACAAGTTTTAAAACTAAGCAAATGCATACAGAATTTTAAAACTGGCTGCGAGTTTCATCTGCATTAAATTTATTTTGACACAATATTATTATTTAAATAAGACATTTATGTTGACCTGTAACACGGGCTTACCTTGTAGACCTGCCTACCTCAGGCACCATTCTCTCACAAAGTTTGCAATGAAGAAACAATGAATAATATATTATTTATTTATTATATAAAGTTTATATTGTGGCCGTGGTGGCCGAGTGGTTCGAGTGGTAGCCCGCGACACAAAGATCGCAAGTTCGAATCCCGAATGTAACAATGAGTTTTTTTTAACTTAAGTACAGTGATTAGTCACACCACGAGCATCACGGTGAAGGAAAACATCGAGAGGAAACCTGCATATTTCAGCAGCAATTCAAAGGCGTATGCATAGTCGTGTATGAGTAACGGCGATGGACTCGCCATTCCCATTCTTGAGTGTCCGACCGATTCGATCAAGGTCGCTGGAACGTGGTCTGTTTCTGTCTGTTCTTCCTAACACTTACGCATAATGAGTATAAGCGTATGCGTATAACGCAAAAACTATTGTTGGGAAAATTTCGTTGAGTGACCTATTATAAATAGGATTCGTCCGACTAGTGATTAATTCTTGTTCAAACAGAAGTACACATCCGGTTGAAAAGAGAGCCAACATAGAAATCAATACTCCGGGGGTTAAACCTAACTATTTTAAAGCCCCAAATTCATCCGCTTAGTGATTAGTGCAAACCTGATCGTCTACATCGGCAACTATCGAATTTTCTGGAATCCTTGCGGGACGCACTCGTCGAAATATGGTAAAAGCATGTCAGAATTTCATACCATATTCCTCGCTTCTCGTTCGCTTTGATGCGCTTGGAGTTTCAATCGTAATTCATGCCTCTGTGATTTTTAATTGGACTGTCCAATTTGAGTGAATGATTTCACATTGCACTGTATGTAATTAATTGTATTGACGCAAAGAGCGCCATATGCAGGTATACTTGTTCATATTAAGTTTATTGACAGTTTTTCTCATAATGCCAAAGATCAGCAGGAATAAGACGATCAAAACCACTTTCACTCATCCTTTCCCGGTCTCATGTTGAGTTGAGTAACTGATGTACAACCATGTTCGTTAGATTTTTTTTTTAATTTTACTCAACACAACAATAGAACACGATACAAGAGCCTAAAATCCTATGAGTATTAAAATATTAAAATTTTGTGCGGATGTTTGTTAATCACGCCGGAACGGCTGAGCGGAGTTGGATTAAAATGTATCTGATAGAGTCCACTGATAGTTAGTAGTGAACATCCAATGTTATAGCATATGTTCTGAGTATAACATTATTATGAGCTATGTACATTGTATATGTATATGTAAGCATGTGTGTATATCCTTACTAATATTATAAATGTGAATGTAAGTTTGTTAGTTACGCTTTCACGTAAAAACTACTTAACCGATCATCATAAAACTGTGTACAGATATTTTTGGAGGTGTTAGAAATAACATACTATTATTGAAAAAAAAAATTTTTTTCGAAAGATAAAAAGCCGTCCACGCCGGCGAAGTCGCGGACACAGCTAGTATGTATATATATACATGTAGATATGTCCCTTATATGTATATTTCATTCGTACGTATGTGTACAAAAACACGCACACACATTCAGACACACGCACACACGCTCACTTAGGCTAAAACTAGATTTATAAAATTATGTAAATTACACTTAATAATGAAATGTATAATATTGCTTAACTTCATAAACACAATGTACGGATTGGATATGGAGAAGCGATGGTTCCTGATACAAGTATTTTCATACTTACTGGGAAACTTCAACCCTATGTTAAAATTATGTACCCACGTTAAAGAAATAAACATTTTTGTATTTTTGTATGTTAACAAGACATAATTTATTACAGAAAAATTATCCGTTTATTTATTTATTGTCAAATATAACGATTATACCAATTACAATAATTAATACAATCTTACAAAAGTTAGCAATGATACATTGGACGTGTAGGTATTAGATGATAAGTCGACAGTATGGCGTGTCCTTTGGCGTGCGTCTGTCAAACCTAATATGTGCTGATACAACAACATCGATTCTATTCCATCGATCTTGGTATCTAGGTGTCTGGAACCACAACGCTTATGTCATCAACGGATTGAAAGTAGGGCGTGAGCTTACTTGGCTTGTTGAATAAGCCGGACAATTTGGGTATCTAGAGATATAGACAAACAGACCTGTGTCTATAAAGGATTCCGATTTGTTTAGGTCAATACAGAAAGCAGATTATTTCATGACTTAGATATTAGTCATTTAGTCGAATACATTTGTTATTGATCATATTTTATGATATTGTATTCCTTATAATTGCGGTGTGTCGTATTTCGATGCATCTCGGAGGTTTTGTGAGTGATTCTCGCGTATTTATTTCCCTATTATTCTGTAGTGTATAGGTAGTACACACACTCACTTTCCGCCAGAGATATATTTTAGGTGCCAACGTGACAGATGGCGAGTCCATCGCCGTTACTCAAGCACGACTATACATAAGCCTTTGTATTGCTTCTCAGACGTATGCAGGTTTCCTCTCGATGTTTTCCTTCACCGTTAAGCTCGTGGTGTAACTAATCACTGCAGTACTTAAGTTCTGAAAAACTCATTTCAGTCGGGATTCGAACTTGCGATGTTTGCGTCGTAGGTAACTACTCGAATTACTCGGCCACCACGGCTCTTTCCAAATTCTTAGACAGTAACAGAAAATCTTATTGAGCCGAAAACTGCGCCGTTTTCATTTCATTTCACTCGCTTGCAAGTGCAAGAATATGAGTGCAGCAGAAATATTGAATATCAGATTGCCTCGCATAGGCTTTGCCTGGTCGCACACATTGTCACGACCGCAAGTGGATAGTGCTCGGGTCCGTATTCCGATAATAATTCCTTCAGGCGGAATTTGTGGGTAGTTTGCAATGACGTTGCTACCCTGATATCAGACCAAGCGATGTTGAACCCGACTAACTATACATAGCATACGTGGAGCACCTGGAAAATGTACGATCACCAAGCCGGGCCGAGTGGTTCGAGTGGCCTGCAACACAAAGGTAGGAAGTTCGAATCCCGACAACCGATGAGTTTTTTCTGAACCTCCGAACAATGGTTAGTCACACCACAAGTTTTACGGTGAAGGAAAACATCGAGACGACACCTGCATACGTTTGAGGAAAAAATCAAAGACGAATGTACCTACAGTAGTGCTTGAGTAACGGCGATGGATTCGCCTTCGGTCACATTATTATCTTATATATGTCTCCGGCGAAAAGTGGTTGTGTACTCTTCTGCCTACCCTTTCGTGTCCGATTTTTTACAACTTATACATTACTAGTATTCGTATATGCAGTTAAGTGATTTAACTCCTCGGTAACACTGTTTCTGCAGCAAGCATTAAATTCCAAAAACTTTTCCTCTTTTCTGAATATATTCGTCATGGAGGTAGTTACGGAAACAAAACTATTTCACTGTTCCATTCGTTGTCTAAAATGTATCACCCTACGAAACTAAGCTCAAGTTACTAGTTACTAAGGTGCATTATCGTATGAACCCAAATGCTCGCGATGTAAAGCCATTATATACTGTGGAAGGTAGCACAAGCTGCCAGTTTCTATTGAATTTTTTAAGTGGCTTAAGCGTCATGTCATTCTTCTGTGCCGTCTTATCTAGAAATGTCTAGAGATAAATATCGCGATACACTTCGCGCTGTGAAATACGTTACCGGAAGTAATGGATGTATTTTATTTCTGTTTAACCAGAGGAGGATTCTTCGAGAATTGTATTTTTCTTATTGACGAAGAGGAAAGAAGAGTTTAAAGTGTTAGCCCTGTCAAGATGAGATATATTTAGATATCTATGCATATAACAAGAGGTATAAGTAAGTTTGTTCAAACACAATAGTGTCCAAAATGCATGCTGTCCGCCTGATGGCCGCCTATGGAAGCTTGCAATACCCCCTGGTATCACTTGCGCTGCCGACCTACTACTACGACCTAACACACTAGTTTTAAATTAAGGATAGGGCCTTATTCTGAACGCGCCATGAACTCTCGTTGCGGTCGGCACGTAAAAGCCGCAAAATTGTTGACTGAAAACAGATCAACGGTTCGGTAAATGTAGTATTCAACAAGGACTGTTCAATTAATTGCTTAACTTGACTCAAATTGGTACCTTAAGATCCCAACCGTTTTATGATAAATCTTGTTACTGGTACTTTTACGTACAACTCGTTCACTATTTAAAATATATCTGATAAATGCTAGAGTACGAGTCAAATTTCAATCACCCACTCCTTAGAACACCTGAGATTTTTGATTGATTGATTTTATTTAGATGCCAATGTGACAGATTGCGAGTCCATTTTCCCATGCAAGTAGACCAATATCTTGGAATTTCTTCTGTGTAAGTTTTCAGGTTTCGTGTCGATGTTTTCTCTACCGTAAGTCCTGTGGTGTGAGTAATCACTGCACTTAAGCTCGGTAAAACTTATTAGTACAGACGAGATTTAAACTTGCAACCTTTACCCTGCTACTCAAACCAATCAGCCACCACGGCTCTAGTAAAAATTCAAGAGTATTTAAATTGAATCAGTTAATATTAGAACTCTCTATGTGCATCCAAGTTACTTTAGCAAGTTTTTTGATCTTGAGCCAAATACTACCTTTGTTTAAAGCGATGACAGGACCGCCAGAAGAAACTACTCGTGGATTCAATGTGTTGGCAGAAGGTAGAATTCATAATTTGTTTTACAATTGTTCTCTCAGCCTTTTAACGAAACCTAATAAAAGTACAGGATAAAAGTGAAAACACTAAAACGTATATGATAACAAAATTGGCATGAACGAGAATATGATTGTAAAGATGAAGAAAGGCATGCTACGTTGATTTAGACACAGAGAAAGGATGAGTGAAGAATGATTGACGAAACAGATATACAAAGCGAAAGTGTCTGCAAGAAGAGGCAGGGGATAGTCAAGAGTACTCGGAACCGACTAGCATGTATAAAGAGACTAATTAATGTATATAAAGCGAAAGAGATCTGTAAGTCTAGAGAGAATTAGCGCTCTACTCTCTCTGCCCACCTTGTGCGCGAGTCTAGAGAGAACTAGCGCTCTACTCCCTCTACCTACACTGTGTAGGACTCAGCGTGATGAATATATCAACGAATACATCAAAGGATTTTACCGTCAATTTGCGAGATCGCAACAGGCTGGAATACAGGCATAATACCGGGTTCTAGCTTTCTAATATTAAACGCAGCAATACCGCAATATGTAATTAAATTAACGTTTCATTGAAAAGCTCTATTCGTGTTAGTATTTAACTGAGGAAAATATTTTCTTATAACACTACAAAGGTGGGAAATTGTAAACTCACTACTGTTGCCTTCCTTCGCACATTGCCTTGTGTTGAGAGGTTTCTAATGGATATTTCTCTTGTTGTTCTGGAAACCTTATCGCAGGAACACCAATGGAGAGTAGTATCAGTCAACAGCGGCATGCTGTTAGGTTGTATTAAAGAATCGAACAATTTATTGAAGCAATTAACATTATTGTTAAGCATTACATTTTTCGGCTATTTCACTTCAAGGTAGAAGGTATTAATATTTTATTAGCTTTATTGATATAATATATTGTAACGGTAATCGTTGTTGAGGCATTTTTGTAAAAGTGCCTGTGATAGAAGACCCCATTCTTCCAATTTACTATCTAATCTATCCATCTATCTATCTAATACCTTTAAACGAGCAATTCTTGTATATATGTACAAAAACTCGAAACCCGCTCCAACGATTTTCATTAAATTTTGTGTACGGGGTTTAGGGGGTGATAAATCACTCTGGCTAGGTTTCAATTTTAGAAAATGTCGATTTAAAGAAAATATACTATGCCATCCAGGTACTAGTCCTGTAATATTAGCATAATCCAATAGAGAAATAGCGTATGTGTGCGTGTGACAACGTGTCTAAATTAAGCCATAGTTTCCTTTCCGCTTAATGTATCTCCGGCAGAAAGTGGGGTACACACCTCTGCCTACCCCTTTGGGGACCGTTGAGAGACGGTGTGAAGATATACATTCCGTTCCGGCTTATTTTTTTTTCAAGTGAACACGTGAAGGTTCACGTGTTAGCCCGCACTATCTATTTTGGGAATAGATGCTACTCACGTGAATAGGTTTGATCCTCGATACCCTTGATATCCGGCTCAAAATTGCCCGGCAGTAATTAACCGTTGTGTTCAAGTCTACACAAGGAAGGTATTAATTAACACATAGGGGAACTGCCGCGGTTGCCACCTATGCCACTCAATATGAGGTTAGCAGCATCAATTAAATGGGACAGTTTCACACAAATTGCCCTAGTCACAAAGGAAAGGTAACTAGACAACGAGATATTCAATTATAACATAGGATATACTTTTATATAGAGATAGAGATAGGACAGAGACTAAGATACATTTAGGTACTCTTACTGATTATTCAGATATCAGTCCTCAAAGGCTATCAAACCCACAGCCTCAAGTTCTGCAACTAGGATTTCTGACCAGCAAGAATCGGAGTAGCTTCATTTCCCAAAAGTCATCGCATTTTTAAAATGAGTATACGAAAAAGCATATAGATTAAGGTAAACCCTGCTATATTCAAACTGAAGGCCATTCAAAAGACAAATGTTATGTGTTGTGTTGTCAACAGGTGTCGAGTGTGTTGTAAAATTGTATGGGTGTTGTGAACACACGCGTCGAGTTGCCTGTCCGTATGTTTACATAATAATCATTTATAATGCAATTGTTTTGCACGCTGGGTGCACGGTGGATGCACGATCAATCATTCTGTCATCATTTAAATTGGGAACTGGTCGGCCATGATTTTCCTCAACCGAGCCAAATACAAATTGTATCCATGATTACTAATAACCTACATGGTGCTAATGCTGGCTGTACTAATATTTGTTTTCTGTACTTAAGTACTGTGCTTTGTCACACCACGAGCTTTACGGTGATGGTGAGACCCTCGCATACGTTCGAGAATAAAGTCAATGACGCATACGATAGATTCGTGCTTAAGAATCGGCGGTGGATTCGCCATATGTCACGTAGGTACCTAAACAATATATCCGGCGAAATATGGGCATTATCTATACACATCTGCCTAACCTTTCAGACATCCTTGTAAGAAAGCGTGAAGATATAGGTATTTCTATACATATATATGATACTGTGCAGAGGAATGAGGGTATAGACTGGCTTTGTTAATGAATGTCGGTGCTCATAAGCCTATAAGTCCCTAAGAAATGATCGATGTGGAGGGACATAGAGCCGACTGTTATAGAGGAATAGAGGATAAATTTATCGCGAAGGCCTCTACTATATATTATATATATTAAAAGCAAGTACTCTCTGAGTACTTAGTACTCAGAGAGTCTACTCTAAATACACTATTATGGGCGTTTGAAACATTCGCCCAAGATATCTAACATGAACTTTGTTTGTTTATTCATAACCGCGGCGTCTACTACCTACGTGCTTGAGCATTTTTGCTTCGTTGATAGAGTTTAAACAACCTCGTTAAATAAAGGGCACTACAAATATATCTGCCATCAATTAATTTATATACATAAATTAATAAATAAAATTAGAATAGACATAATTAACAATATTTCCAAGCTGTTAAAGAAAAAAAGGCGTGGTGACTGAGTGATTCGAGGAGTTACCTGCAATACAAATACTGCTAGCTCGAATGTCGACTGTACCAATAAGTTTTTTCGAACATGTACAGTAATTAGTCACACTAGAGCTTTACGGAGAAACAAAACATCGTGAGGATATCAGCATTCGTTTGATGAAATTCATCTATGTATATTCTTGTTTGATTAACGGCGATGGTCAATTATATCTCGGGCGGAAAGTGGGTTTGAGGGTACTGGCTACACCCGGCGTTAGCGGCATCACCATTCAGAAGGCGTGAAGATATACACATATAATTCAATAAGTTGTAAAATCAACTTACAGATAACATTTTGGTGCCAAATTGGTATTTCTTGGCAATGTGCCAAGAAGACTAGCATTGCCGCGCTGGATAGCAATGCTGTTTCTATTATATACATATAGCAGTGTATACTTTTCTCTGCTGCAATCAATTTGACGAGGTTGCACAGCGAGTAAAAACTAAAGTTTAAAATGAGAACGGAAAAATATCAAGCGATACTTTAAATCCTCAAAAAAGTTTACACATTTTTATACGAAAATTGATCAGATAAATAAATGTATTTTTTTAAGAAACACTATGAGATTTGTGCTAATACATCTGCTACATAATAGGGCTCAGTACTCCTGAGCGTCGTCCACCATTGGTCTCACAACGGACACAACCAGTTTAAACAAAGAAACAATAACAGTTGGTACATTTATTACCACGATCGGAATATGTTTGTTGAGCATATAAATGGCTCTGTGTAAACACAGCCCCGGGCAGTTCCGCCAAAATAAAATGCATGATTGGACACCGCTACATACATTTTACACGCCGTAAATATTTCGCTCACGGCGATGTTACTCCAATTAATTTGAGAGGTTTACATCATGTTTTATTATTCGTTATTATTTATACGTGGCCGAGTGGTTCGAGTAGTTGCCTGCAACATAAAGGGTCTGCAAGTCTGAATCCCGACTGTACCATTGAGTTTTTCTGAACTTAAGTACAGTGATTAGTCACACCACGAGCTTTACGGTGAAGGAAAACATCGAGTCGAGAGGAAACCTGCATACGTCTGAGAAGAAATTCAAAGGCGTATGTATAGTAGTGCTGGAATAACGGCGATGGACTCGCGATCTGTCACGTTGGCACCTAATGTAACTCCCGCGGAAAGTAAAAGTATTTGACTGATTTATTCTAAATCTAAAAGTAGCAATTGCATTAGTTTTCTTAGCAAAGAATGGCGAGGGGGAGCGAGTGACTGATTTTCGTCTAAATATAAGAATAATAAATAAACGAATGTCTTTGTGAGGGGAGCTACTCTCTGAGGGGTAGAATACGATGATCAAACACGAGTGGCGTGCCATTATCTCACAACGGGTGTTTCCGTGAAACTTTTATTCTATGTCCATATTTTTTCTCTCTCATCTGACAATTTTCCAACCACCTGTACAATGTGATACGAGCGGTGCGCTCTTACCGTTTGTCATCGGCCATTGCTCGGGGCTTTATTTATGGCACGGATCAAATGGATTGCTACCTTTATCTTGGCATCCATTTCTTTAAACGCTCAGCAAGTAGAACAATAGTTTATTATTGTTCTACTTGCTGAGTGTTAGTAAGTAAGTAACTATTTATTTAAACATATAGTAAACTGTGGTATCGATTATTGGTTCTAAGTTCGGTGGTGCTTACTAAGTGGTACAATTTCGAATCCGGACTATAGAAATGAGTTTTTTTTGTAAACTTAAGTACACTGATTATTCACATCACGAGCTTTACGGTAAAGGAAAACGTCTTCAGGAAACTGCATACGTTAAAGAAGAAATTCCTCTATGTATGAATATTCTTGAGATGAGAAACAGGACTCGGACGGACTCGCCATCTGTAAATATAAACCGTAAATATATCTTCTGTGTAAGTAGTGTTGTTCCACCTGTGCCTTTGAGGAAAATTAATAAAGATATATAGGTAGCAAAGGTATATTTTTCCATTTACTTAATGTTTTTTACTTAAAATATCGCATCAGCATCTGTCGATGTGAAGCGACCCTAATTCGTTTTATCGTCCCAATGTCGATTACGTTTCCACACGTGTAAGCAACCCTAGTGCCTACGTAATATGGGCGATTATCCCCTGTCACGCGCCCGCCGTGGAAAATTAATGACTTGCGATCTCTCTCTGCGTGATGTAATTACTTATATTTACGCTATGTACGTATCTGTGAGGCTGTATTTTGTACTCCCAAAGTATGTGCCATCATCTCGCCTAATAAGGTTTGCGTTCGGCTTTACATTTTATTAATACACCAGCTATGCCCGCGACTTCGCACGCGTGGAATTTAGCAAAAAAGTTATCGTTCCATTTCTAAAATAAAAGTAGCCTAAGTTACTCCTTATTACATCAGCTATATGCCATTATAAAATCGGTCCAGCCGTTTCAGAGATTAGCCAGAAAAACTGGCAGATGGACAAAAATAAAAAATATTTATTAATATTTTGGTATACTTGCGCTCTCTCTGCCTACCCCGTTAGGGACTTGGCGTGATGATATGTATGTATGTATATTTTGGTATATGTGTCGTGTGTGTATACATCTATAAACATTTACTTAAATGCGGTTATATTAATATATTATTTTAATATTACAAACAGACACTCCATATTTATTTATTTGTATAGATATAGGTTTGTATATACGTACTGGTACACTCGCAAACAAAATCAAACAATCGGAAAGAACAAATATTAAATTTTAATATTCCATAAAAATATAGCCCCCCACGTGAATTTTTTGCGGAAACAAAAGCGAGGGACGAATTTCGCGCGCATTGTTGAACTAACACACGCAAGTAATCATCGCATATTGAACATAGACGTAGACCAATACAAGCTTTGCCGACGAAAATAGGCTGGATAAAAACTCATTATTTGAAGCTAAGCTACAATACAATCTAATCAATCGTGGCTTAAAGCTTTTAAGTTTAAGCCCCGCAGATCAGTCTGGGCGTAAGCATTTAAAACCTCATTGTAAGCAATGTGATTTATCATACTTCATGATCAGCGGTAAAAGAAGCCATCTTGATGAAAAACGTGCACAATCGTATTTAGTAAAGGAGGAAAACGTATTGCTACTCTTTACACCACACTACCTTCCACTCACCCTTGTAGAGGTCGTCAAGATAAAGGATAATAAACTAAACTAAAGTACGGGAGTAGCGAGGTGGCTTTAGTTGTGAGATACTCAAGCTCCAAATCGTCTGTTAACAAATAAATGTGACAGACACAGCGACGGAGGTACAGAGAGAGGAAAAATAATCCTCTTGCCTTCCCATAAGGGGCCCCGAAGGGGTAGGCAGGGGTGTATAGGTAATACCCACACACCTACCCGCCAGAGATATATTTTTTACTTTACTCAAGCACGAATATGCGCCTTTGAACATTGATGTAAAAAAGAATAGATACGTCTTATTTGAATTGCTTCTCAGACATATGCAGGCAAAAAGTGGTTGTGTGGGTACCGCCTACACACCTCGACATCAAATGTATGCAGGTTTCCTCTCGATGTTTTCCTTGACCTTGAAGCTCGTATTGTGACTAATCACTGTACATTAAGTTCGGAAATGCATTGGTGCAGTCGGGATTCAACTTGCAATCTGTGTTGTTGGCACTACTGCAACCATTCGGCCCCAACGGCTCTCTATATTTATCTAGAAAGTGTGTTTTATTGTTTTCATTATATAAAATACTCTGTGTAATAAATAAATAAATAAGTGTATCTACGCAACGATACTATGTATAATAATGTAGTTGTGACTTTGTCTTTGGACGAACATAAAACCCACTCGCCTTTAAGTTCGTACTTTAACTACCTTCGCCTTATCTTGTCAGGAATATATAATAATAATAATAAATACCTGGGACAATTCCACGCAAATTGACCTAGTCCCAAATTAAGCAAAGCTTGTGTTATGGTAACTAGACAACGATATATTTACTTAAATAGATAGATATATACTTAAATACATCGGACATACAATGTAACAAGCATGTCCGATGAATGAAATCAATTCGCGGAATAAACCTACAATAGCAGGGTATTATGTTGAGGTAATCTAAGGGCGAGGTTGATTGAACAGGTTGTGTCGTGTGGAATCACTCCCGTTTTATTGTTCGCAAGTAGTCACAAATGGTCAGATTCGCCCCAGGAATGGCGTTATTTGTTTTTTACTGTCGGGATTTTGATCATTTCCATAATGGTATTTTGTCTGATACGTTGTGCAATTTGCTGATAACACTTGAAGTACAGCTGCAGCTAGCTGATTCGATTGCCGATGTTTTCTTTTTCTTTCGATGATTCTTTGATATTTTTTTAAACGCACGGGGTTTTTGATATGGGATATATTAAGAAGAATAAAGAATAAATTTGGTCTGAATTTGCTTATTTATTTTCAAAAGGGTGTCTCAAAAAACAAACCTTAACGAGGAAAACACAACATAAAAAATATTTTACTGCCTAATACAAAAAAAAACAATCATTATTCGGACTGAAGTCACAAACGCAGGCATTGTGCTTCAAATACAAAGTAAAAACCTTTGTAATAATACAAACAGGTATAATATCTAACTTCAAACAAGTTTTATATTCGCGTAAACCTTTGTCGGCGAGTTTGGTACTTACGGCGATACATTGTTTGGCTTCCCTCTTATAATCTCTACTATCCTACTTATATTAAAGATGCGAGAGCTTGTGGGAATGTGTTTATGTTTCACAAACCAGGAACCATGGTGGCCGAGTGGTTTGAGTAGTTGCCTGCGACACAAAGATCGCAAGTTCGTATCCCGACTGTATCAATGAGTTTTTCTGAACTTAAGTACAGTGTACAGTACAGGAAAACATCGAGAGGAAACCTGCATACTTTTGAGAAGCAATTCAAAGGCGTATGTATAGTAGTGCTTGAGTAACGGCGATGGACTTGCCATCTGTCACATTGGCACCTAAAGTATATCTCTAGCGGAAAGTAGGTGTATGAGTAATACCTATTCACCTCTGCCTACCCCTTTGGGGACCCTTGTGGAAAGACGTGAGGATAAAACCACAAAGCTGAGCTGAATGATATTTGCCCGGTTATTCATTATTAGCTGAATTAACGTAGATATGTTTCGTCCTAAAACAAATCCGGCTAAACATTTTACGCGTTAGAACCAGCTGGTAATATGTATCATCACGCCTTCCCATAAGGGTCCCAGAGGGTAGACAGAAGTGTATGGGTGGGTAGTACCCACATACCCACTTTCCGCTAGAGATATATTTTAAGGCGAGTCCGTCACCGTTACTCAAGCACGACTATATATATACGCCTTTGAATTTCTGGGTCTTATTGTTTCGTATGGGTTATGTACATACATACCACGCCGAGTCCCTAATGTAGACGGTAGGTGGAGAGAGTAGAGCGCCAGTCCTGTCTAGACTTATATACCTCTTTCGCTTCGTTGACATTCATCATTCATTATGGCTTATGTAATACCGGCAAATTACCAAATTGCTCTTAGCATACGTGGTACATAAAAGTATTTTGCAGAGTCGATCATACCCTAGCGCATCCCTACCGTTCCGCAAGCTTCCCTCAATACTACACTACCCTAATGATGGCCGCCTAAAGCCCGTTCATATTTTATACCGCTACGCCCGGGAAAGCGGATCATTAAGGTACACCCCTATTATACCTACGCATAAAGCGTTAGATATATATCAGTGTATATTGAACAATAGGGCTGCGATGTTAGGACATTGTTGGTCCATATTCCATAATGACTAACTAGAATGCAGCCCTGATCCTGAAGATACAACCTACTAGTTATCAATGATACGCGAACAGCGAAAAATCTATTTTTTGTATTATTTAAAAGTACATGCTTTTCTTCTTCTCAGCATATATGCGTCCACTACTGGACATATGCCTCTTGCATGGATTTCCAAGCTGATCTTGATGCGGCGATCCTACTCCGGGGCGGCCCTGCCGTCTTTTTAATGTCGTCCGACCATCTGGCTTGCGGTCTTCCAACGCTTCTGCCACCCGTTCGCGGCCTCCAGTGAAGCGCTAGCTGGCTCCATCTGTCATGCTTTTAATATTCCTATAATAACCGAAGAGATTCATATTAACAATTTATTAAATTAAAAATCCTCTTGAAATGGCGTAGTGAAGATAATATTATGACCGTATTTAAAACTGTAAAAGATATATGTATGATACTTTTTCAGAATGATTTATATTCTATACAAATTGCATAAATAAAGTAAGACTTAAAGTAACAAAATTACTCAACAAGGTACATTTTTTTGACAGTCAAAGTGGAATGTCTAAATGAGTGCTATGCATGGCAGCATATTGCTCACTTTGCAAGCACTTAGAGATAAAATCGCTGTGTCACAACGTGTGTTGACAGGGTATAATAATCAACAAAAAATCGTGGAGATTGCTTTTGCGTGCCTTGCTCCGACAGGCTTTTATCGAGTGGAAATGTAAAATGTATGCTATTCCTAGGTATAACAAAGCTATATTAATTAAAGAAATAAAATGCTTTAATTTTATTTTGACGCCTATTTAGTGTTCGTAAATGAAAAAAACTGTATAATAATTGCACCCTCCCGTGAGACAAGTTAGTATTTTTATATTATACTATTAGTTATTAATACGATTCTTTTTTAATAAAAAAAAAGTAAAAGTGATAAAAGGGGTCATATTCAGATCACATAGCCGAGTGTGGATTCGAACCACAGTCTCCGAGTTTCGATGTCGAATCTCAGCGTGTTACCTCTACACCACCCGGCTTCACAGTGATACGACGAAATTTTGTATATATATTCTTTCAAAATACTTTCGTTGTCGATATATATTATATCCACGTACTTACTATACATACATACATATATATCATCAAACCGAATTCCTAACGGGGTAGGTATAGAGCGCCAGTTCTCTCTAGCTAGACTTACATACTTTTAGTCTCTTCATACATGCTCGCCGGTTTCGACTACTCTTGACGGTCCCTTGCTCGAGTGTCCGATCGATTTGATCTATGTAGTTGGAACGAGCTCTTCCTCTGCCTTTCTTGCACACAAGTTCGCTTTGTATATCTGTTTCGTCAATCTTTTTCATTTCTGGATATACTATATATGTACACATTTGTTTTCCAAACCTTAGAATTGGGGATCTTACTTATAATTACAATAATATAATGTGGAATCGGAAAACATATAAGAAAAAGCTATAGCTATTGTTTATAGGCGGAAAGTGGGTGTATGGGTACCTATTACCTATACACCTCTGCCTACCCCTTCAGGGACCCTTGTGGGAAGGCGTGAGGATATATATTATTATTATATTTATAGTCAATCTTCGTAGAACCATGCGATGAATAAACAAAAATAGAAATAACAAAAGGTATTTCGGCTGCGGCCAAATATGTGCTGTGTAAAAGGATGGTATTTATTCTTTGTTAGTATTTTCGTTTGAAGTATCGAGGATTTGATTGGAAGCGCTACCCGTTTTATTACTCTTGTATATTTTAATATGAGAAATATTCTTCGGAAATGTTCAGTTCAGTCGATGCGCTGCAACGACATTCGCTCATGCTTAAATGCTCATAATATAGCAGTTTAGAGTTTCATGCCGTTCATTTTTGACGTGTGTGTTTTGATACATTAAATGGTCTTCGAGAATTCACAAATTTATAGTACTGGCTGGGCCTCATTATTATCACTCACGTAAAATTTTTTGAACGTTCCCTCGAGTAATTTTAACCTTCAATAAAAAGGCATTAGATATGCAAAAATATCTTTTCGAATCGGGTTATATACTTCATAAGATATATTCTAAGCGCTTTCATATGTTTATTTTATGACATGAACATATAATATAATAATAATGGCAATGCTGGCAGTGCTTGACACCCAATAATCGGCGGGTGACAATGTAATTGATGCGATTGAAGGTTGTATTGTCATAATCACGTGACCCGAAATATGTCCTGAGGGAGGAGAGATTAGAGCGCCAATTTACCTGTTAATTATTTTATCTAGAATAATGACTAGTTGTATTTTAATATAGACAGGATGTCTCAGAAAATATAAGAGTTGTTGTTAATATCCTCATGATGAATGCAATAAATCAAATAGCTCCAAAGACAAAAAAATATTGCATTATTAAACGGGGAGTTATATTATATAAAAAATGGGCTTATTTAGATTTTTTTATTAATATGCCTTTAATGAAAGGCATGTTACGTTGGTTTGGACACAGAAAGGATGAGTGAAGAAAGATTGACATTTCGAAACAGATATACAAAGCAAAAGTGTGTGCAGGAAGAGGCAGAGGAAGGCCACGTTCCAACTGCCTGGATCAAATCGAACGGACTCTCAAGGACGGGAATGTTAAAAGTACTCGAAACCGACGAGCATGTATGAAGAGACTGATGTATGTGGATGAAGCGAAAGAGGTATGTAAGTCTAGAGAGAACTGGCGCTCTATACTCTCTGCCTACCCCGTAAGGAACTTGGCGTGATGATATGTATGTATGTTTTATTAATAAGTTTATCCTTGAAACTGTTCGAAACTGCAGCAAAGCTCCGTTCTACGGCAAGATCAATTTAATCTTACCACTACACCATCCGAATATCTGGACCTATTATTATCCGGGCTTTGTGTTTGACAGGGCATGTCCGGTCGGACATGTCGGTCAAACCCGGTTTAAACAGATTTGGATCAAATAATAGTTCAGTTCACCCTCAGCCTAGATGGCTGAGCTAAATAAACTATATTGCTAAGACAATCTACGTTCCTCTGTTTTTTTATGTTTCATATAAGGGACATTTAACTTTATATATCTTCATGCCTTCCCATATAGTTTCTAGACGGGGTAGGCAGAGGTGTTGCACACAAATTTGGCGGAAATATATTTATGTGCCAATGTGATAAACGGCGAATGTGTCGCCGCTGCTCAAGCACTATTGTAAATAATTCTTTGAATTTCTTTCAAATGTATGCAGGTTTTTTTTCGATGATTTCCTTCCCCATAAAACTTAGTAGTAATAAAATGTATTTCCATAAAATAACTTTACAAGATGCACGGCATACGTTAAGTTGGCGGTTGGTGGAAAAATAATTGGTACAATCGAGAATACATCTTGCAATCATTGCAGTAGGCCAACGCGGCTCTCTAGAAATGAACCTAATACAATATTAATACGGAATCGTAGAGCGAGAGAACGTTGACGTAAACCTCTATATCTTGTCGTATAACCAACCATGCGCAAGTGAAGGAGATCGGAGCAGCTGGCGTCATGTGCAGTCAATTGAAAATATTGCTTGCGACGCAAGGCATGAGGCGAAAAACTGTCTTATTCCGGGATGGAAAGTGCTACCAATGATATGTTGTTTTTCCGTCTCGCTGATGAAACTTGTAAAGTCAAATCTTGAAATGGACACAGGGAACACTTAGTGAACGTCACATACTAAATAAAAACTACAGTTAGCACCGTTTCCGAAAAAAGCCTGTGTGGAGAATGAACGGCGGAAAATACTCCCCGGTTTTTCTTTTTAACATTACTTCCCTTTTGCGTGATAAATATTTTATTAGTGATTTAGTGTGTATACGTTTGAGGGGAAATTCAAAGACGTTTGGATATTCGTAAGATGAGACACGGCGATAGAGTAGCCATCTGTCACGTTGGACAATAAGTACAGACGGCCGACAAAACAACTTCATAATTATGTATATTATAAAATGGGGTGGCAATCAAGCAAGCGGCCGGCTGATGGTAAGCGGTTACCGCCGGTTATGGGCGCTTGCAAATCTAGGGGGTATCACTCGCGCGTTGCCGACCCTGCAGGAATCCCTTCACACCCTTCTTGGAGAATATTAGTTTTAGTATGATGTCTCTCGTAGCGTGAGTTCCGGGGACTTTTGCTACTTAACCGGGCAATGGCGAGGCCTAGGCCTCTAGCCTGCGAAGAATAGTTAGTTATTTACTACCTATTAGTTTACTTATATTATTAACTAATCATTCGTAATATGTATGTATATTACTTAATTTGTCCCTCTAGCACCTTATGTAATGCTATTATGTAATCCGTGGATAACGTAGTTGGCTTCATAATGAGTAAAATTTATTTATCCTATAAGATGTTGAAATTTGTATTATGTTGCTGTTTGTTTTTCCCATAATAAAGAAAATAAAATAAAAATACTATGATAACAAAAAAAGAATAGCTTTTATAGTGAATATTTCGAACCGAAGCTTTATCCGAAAGTCACAAGCTTTATTTGGACCTATGTTGATTAAATATTTTTCATTCACAATCCACACGAGTGAAATTGAGGGTGAAATTTCGGTTAGTTGCGTGTGAAATGTATTACCTGCCGTATCAGGTACAGTAATTGCAGTGAACTCTAGTTATTGCCAATACTTCGCTCATTAATAATGAAACTTTCTTCTTACAACACACCACATTAATACAAGTGCCAAAGTTCTGCGGATCTGTACTTACAATGCGTTTATAACTTCGACTCCTAGCTTGGTAAGAATTTAATTGTACTACAACTATATTTTTCCTTTATCCTATTCTTTTCCATAGCCGTGGTGGCCGAGTGCTTATATTATTTGCATGCAACACAAAGATTGCAAGTTTGAATCCCGACTGATGACCGAACCAATGAGATCGAGAGGAAACCTGCGCACGCTTTAGGAGAAATTCAAAGGCGTATGTATAGCAACGGCGATGGCCTCGCCATCTGTCATGTTAGCACCTAAAACCTCTGTCTACCCCTTCAGGGACCCTTATGGGAAGGTGTGAGGATATCTTATTTATGTATATTATATTTTAAGGTTACTGTGCCCTGCGGTTTGAACCGCGTAAATTTTTATTTAATTGGTGTGATACCAATGCGTCAATATCCAATGTGTTAAACCAGCTAATAAATCTATCCGTCTGTCAAATGTAATCTAATTCCACAAAGCCGTAACGACATGATTGGGTGGCAACTATTGCGACAAGCCTTCACATACATAATATTATGTATGAACTGAATTGGGTGAAGTTAGAACGTTAAAACTTACGTATAATCTATAATCGGCTTGGAAAATATCCTAGCGAGCAGAACCGCTAAGCTTCGAAGAAAAGATCAGAAAGGATTACTAACCTTGTTCGTTCTTTTAAAAAGGCGATTGGTTTTACTTTCGACTTCAGCTCGATACCGTACTTGATCCGGAGTAACGGTAAAATAGCAGATGAAATAAGGTAAGGCATAACGAAATCTATTCAGCAGATTCAATATCCATTCTCCTTTAGAAGAGGGGTATTGTACCTCTACCAGATGGAGGATTGTACCTCTTGTACGAGTATATGTAGCCTCGAAAGCCTTATATTAATCACGCCAAGTCCCTCACTCGGTAGGCAGAGAGAAAAGTGTGCAAGTTCTCTCTAAAATTACAGTTCTTTTGCTTCGTTGCAGTTATCAATTAACTATGGCGAAAAGTGGGTGTTGTATTTAATACTTACACAGCGCTGCCTACCCCGGTCGGGAACATATTATAGTTACATCTGCCCTCATAATTTGTTTGAAATATTAATTATGAGTAATATTGTAATTATGCATGCAACTTTATGAGCGCGATTCCATTCGAGTTTCAACAAACTGGAAAAGTTAAATCGTCAAAGGTAACAAACGAACTGACGGACAAAGAGAGAACTCTCGCATTTATAATATGAATGTAAAAGTTTGGAGTGATAGCGAGAAGCCCGTTAGCCAAGCTTTCATGACTAAAAGCTTGAAAATGTATGAAATCTGCGAAATAATTTAATGGATCATCATAATTTAAATTAATATAATCTTTAAGGCTGCTCGGAAAGAAAAGGAACGCACTGGTTAAATATATTTGTTAAAGGTTAAATTATTTTTAATATGGGTAATATTTCGACTACTCGTACTTTGCTTTCTTTCTCAATCGTTCTTAGGGATCCACTCGCTGATTTTCTTAACCTTGGATCTTGATAAAATACTGCTTGTAAGCACAGAGAGAGGTGATTTTTGATGGATTTCTTTTATACTGGATTAGCTCACGGGCTACTTTAAAACCTAAACGTATATTTTATACGTTCCCGTAAAATCGTTATAGACATTATAGGTCGTTATCACATAGACGTTTGACCGTGGGTCATATCTAGTTTTCTAACTGATTAGTCAGTTGCCAAAGTTTGTGATGTTGTTAAGCACACAATCACGCTAGAATGGCTGAACGCAATTTTTTTTTTTTTATATACAGACATGTATTACCATAAGCAAAATTATGTGCAAGAAGAGGCAGAGGAAGACCACGTTCGAACTACCTAGATCAAATTGATCGGACGATCAAGGACGGGAACGTCCAGAGTACTCGAAACCGACGGGCATGTATGAAGTGACTGATGAATGTGGACGAAGCAAAAGACGTATGTAAGTCTAGAGAGAACTGGCGCTCTATACTCTCTGCCTACCCCGTAAGGGACTCGGCGTGATGCATGTATGTATATATTACCTGGATTAACACATATATTACAATCAAGAGAAATCATATTTAGCACTAGCCTTTAAACAAAAGGAAAACAATCCCTCTCCTATTAACCCGCAATATATGTTGGCTTCGTAACTATAGCGTAGGTTTGAATAGTTCAGCCAGAAAGTTGGAGTAGATGCGCCACTCTCGGAGCTTTGTCGGGATAGTCCGTCGCTTACTGTCTGCATCCTGCGGCGGTGCATACAGCGAACGAAATAGACTAAATGCTCGCTTTCATCACTCAAGTATTTGCGTTCCCTTGATCCGTATGCATCTGACTGTCTTTGTTAACAATAGCACGGCATAAGTCACACAGATTCTTAGATATAAATAAAATTATATAACGTACGAATTAATACATTTTTACCATCGCACCGTGTCCATCATGGGGTAGGCAGAGAGAGTATAGCGCGCTACTTGCGCTTCGAAGACTTTCATCGGTCTCTTCATACATGCTCGCCGGTTTCGAGTACTCTTAACGTTCCCGTCCTTGAGCATCCGATGGATTTGATCCAGGTAGTTGGAACGTGGTCTTCCTCTGCCACTTCTTGCACTCACTTTCGATTTGTATATCTGTTTCGTTAACCTTTCTTAACTCATCCTTTCTATGTGTCCAAACCAACGTAACATGGCTTTCTTCATCTTTACAATCACGCCCTAATTCACGCCAGTTGATTTACGAATCTTTCGAATTCGATCTAAGATCGTTACTCCGCACATTTTTCGAACAGATGTATATATTTATACAATCATACTTAATAGGTACATAATACATAATCATACATAATCGTTCTCCATTAAGTCAGGACATTGCGGTCAGGAGTTGTACTTGAGTTGAGCTGAGATCGATCTTATTAACATTATATATGCGAAAGTTAGTGATGATGTATGTTCCTCTGTCACGCAAAAACGACTAAATGGAGTTAGATAAAATTTGTTACAGAGCTTGATTATTAGCCGGTTTAACACATAGGATAAGTTTCATTCCGGATATTATATTTAGAAAAATTTACCTGGGTGGTAAATAGGTATATAGGTAAATAAATAAATTTACCTAAATTTATGTGGGTATTACCTATACACCTCTGCCTACCCCTTCGGGGACCCTTGTGGGAAGGCATGAGGATATATTACCATTATTATTAAAATTTACCCCAGTCATCAAATTTTACCTATATTGTGTACAGTAGTTAAGAGAGAGGAGAGATTTGAATGTTTGTAAGTTTCTAATGAATTACAAACTAATTAACGGATCACAAAAAAAATTATACTAATGAATATCTTAGAATATCATGAATTATACATAGTTGTTGTATATAAAATACAAATTTTGACATAAATATTTTATTTATTAAGCCTTTATTATTAAGTCTATGGTATCCTTCTTTGCGTTCCTTTCATATCCGAGTTCTAAAGGCGCGAGCAATAGCGGCTCCCAGCCCGGCACTTAATTAAATGCTTAATAACACGACCTCGGCTTGAGGAATTGCCGGCATGTGAACAAAGGATGGAAATTCAGAATTTGCCTAGCAAACTTTTTCTAAATACATATCATCACACCGAGTTTCTGAATGGGTAGGCAGAGAGAGTAGAGCTTCAGTTCTCTCTAGACACACATACTTTTCCCCTTCAAACACTTTGATGATTTTACAAAAGTCGCGGTGACCGAGTGGTCTGAATACTTGCCTGTAGTACAAAGATTACAAGTTGGAACCATTGGGTTCTAACCTTAAGTACAGAGATTACTAATACCAAGAGCTTTACGGCGACGGACAAGATCGAGAGGAAACCTGTATACGTTTGAGAAGAAATTCAGATGTACGTAAATAACGGTTTGAGAAACGGCGATGGAAGAAGGACAAGGATCCCCAAAGATCCAAGGAGAAGGAGTGGGTAGATGTGTCGATAACACCTTCGTTTCGCGCAGAGAGATATATATATATTTATATACATATATATATATATATATATATATATATATATATATATATATAGTATGTGAAAAAGTAAAACTGCCTGAAACACGATCGCAGCGCCACCTATCGGGTTCAATTGTGATGTAAGCTATCCTATCTTTCAAGTTGGATCAAACTGCACACGGTGTGCAAATTTGATTGAAATCGGTTAACTAGTTTAGGAGTCCATCGCGGACAAATAACGAGACACGTAATTCATATATATTAAGATAAGATAAAGATGACGTAAAAGATTTTAGCAAAACAAGCATCGTACAAATTACTAACCAAAGTCGATTAATACCGAGCCCGATCTAGGCTTATAACCTTGGCCCATTGTTCACAGCGGCGGGTAGCGGTTCCATTACACGGACTCGTTACGTTGTGAAATTTGTAGTTTATTAGTTTGATTATGCCTCAAAACTAATTACAAAGAGGCCGATCTCACGACAAGTTAAAATTGTTTATAACATTATTATCTGGAGCCGTTGAAGCTGAGTGGTTGGGAAAATTCAAGTTGGAATCCCGACTGTATTAATGAGTTTTTCTGAACAGTAATTAGTCACACCACGAGCTTTATAGTGAACGAAACATCGACAGGAAACCTGGATACGTTCGAGAAGAAATTCAAAGGCGTATGTATAGTCGTGAGCAACATCGATAGCCTCATTCATCATTTGTCACATTGGCACCTAAAATGTATTATAACTAAATATATAATATATATATCCTCACGCCTTCCCCCAAGGGTCCCCGAAGGGGTAGGCAGAGGTGTATAGGTAATACCCACACACCCACTTTCCGCCAGAGGTATATTAGATGCCAACGTGTCAGATGGCGAGTCTATATGGCGAGTGAATAACTAAATAATAATAATAATTTACTTTTCCAAAACGTTTTTACTAATATTTTTTGAACTGGATATTAAATAACCTAAATAAATAATAATTACTTCTTCGGGGACCCTTGTGGGAAGAAGCGTAGATGTTCTCAAGTCTAACGTTGAATGCAATACAAATTCCTCCGAACAAATACAAATGTTTTCAATAAAATAATACGTAAGATCTAAGCGTTTCAGACAATGTCTCTATCCCGGCATGTTTGCAGTAGGATTTGTACGATAGTTATCCTACGGATCTATTTGTCGCCATTTCACTCGTGAAATTTATTGAAATGTTAAAATACACTTAGTTTTTATTAATCCGTCATTTGTAAAGCAATGTTTGTTCCATGAATAACAATCATGTTTCTTAGAACTGTATCCTATAGGTTAACGGAAAAGCAAAAGCATATCACTGGCCACGTAATTGTTTTTGTGTCATCGGAATGTAGTTTTCAGAAGATGTCTTTCTTGGCTGGTAATCGAACAGTCCAACCCAATAAATAACAAATTAAAACCTCCCTGGAGTACGGAATTAATTGGGAAATCGACCGGAACCCTCTTCAAAGTAACAGTTGGCTGTCGTCGGCTAAACACTCATGTTTGAGAATATTGGACAGTGCTCTCATTAATTTAACTAGTTTATTATATTTTTTTCTGACTTACGTAGGCCCACCTATGGGTAAAAAAATATTTAGATGTATTCAATAATGATAAAAGATAACGATATAAAGAAATAAAATATACATGATAAAAGTCTTAAACTTTACTAGCTGCGCCCCGCGGCTTCACCCGGGTACAATGTAATTTCATATTTATGACTTGAAGAATTAAAAGCTGCCCGTACAAACTTTCAACCCTATTCACCTACTTCGAGATAAGTTTTCGGAACAAACAGGGCTACTTTCACATTTATAATGTCAGTAGGGTATTAGTTATTAATTCAATAGAAGGCATTCTAACTTTAGTATGAATAAATACTATTTATTTTCATAGCACTATATGAATATAAAGGAAGTGGACAAAAAACAAGCTATTTCATAGAGTGACAATGTATGTAGGACCACGTGGGGCCGCCTTGACAAGCGAACCGTCAAAAGGTTTGTCAGGGACAAGAAAGATGAACATCAGATAAGGGCTAGTATCCCGAGGGGTTTGCAGAATTCGTGGAAGGGCCACGGTTTATCGTTGACAAGGTTTCTTCAGACAATTGTTTCATACATACATACATATCATCACGCCAAGTCCCTAACGGGGTAGGCAGAGAGTATAGAGCGCCAGTTCTCTCTAGACTTACATACCTATTACAATTGTTTCCTATATCAATAATGTACGTTAGAAACGTTACTCATCTCATCTGAAATGTTCGTCGAATCTTTTGTCGAAGATAAACAGTTTTACACGTGCTAATGATACCAATGTATAATACCCAGTTTCTTTGAGAACGTTAGCATTATTAAAAGGAGAAAACAAAATCCAATATGGGAGCAATATCATTTCTTCACGTATGTTGTTGCCAATTACAAAACATCTATCAACAAGCTTTAAGGTCATATTGTCCCGTGAATACGAGACATTCTTAATACAAATATTATACACATTCTTTTCAGGCTGAAATATTCTCCGCATTATTGAAAGGTGATTTCACAGCGGATTTCAGCCTGATATTTTCGAGACGGCGTCGCTGCCTCATATTCATGCCGAGCTTTCTCGGTGCGAATAAGTTTCTGCGATTAGTCTATTCCAAGAGAAGTACGCATACAAAACCGGTAGTGAAATTTGTCAATAGAGATTTTCGCTTTCGACATATTTGTGAGCCCCGGGAATATATTCTCGTTACATTGTTTAGATATAAAGTATATTCTGGAATTGAAACGTCACGTTTACTCGCTTTATCTAGAAGACTTTGGACGTTTAGTTAACGTCCAAATCGACCGGACGCTCAAGGACCGGAACGTCAAGAGTACTAGAAACCGACGAGCATGTATGAAGAGACTGATGAATGTGGACGAAGCGATTGAGGTATGTAAGTCTAAAGAAAACTGGAGAGCTAGAGTCGGGAAAAGGAGAGTTTAGATAGCTTTATACTCTCTGCCTACCCCCTTAGAGAATCGGCGTGATGCTGTGTGTGTGTGTGTGTGTGTGCTTAGTTAACAATTGATTAGTCAGTAATCATGAGAGACTGTAAATGCTAGCATATCTCTGCCTACCCTTCTGGGATATTCATTATATTTTATTACATTAGCATTGCTTTAAGCTCAATGTTCTGGAAACTCATTTATAACTTTATAGTATAAACTGTAATGTCTCCCAAACAAAATAGTAATGGAGTTAAATTATACAGTCTAATAAAAATAAGATACAGTACAAAAATCTTTTAACGCACTTTAATAATCCTATACTAATACTATAATTGTGAAAGTTTTTGATAACGGTTGTTCCTTTTCACGCAAAAACTACTTAATAAAATTCGATGAGATTTGTCACGGACTTAGTAATTTAGACTTAGTAATTATTAGCTGGATTAAAACAGGATATGTTTTAGTCGATATGTATAGTCGTGCTTGAGTAACGGCGATGGACTCGCCATCTGTCACGTTGGCTATGCTACTAATATACCTCTGGCGGAAAGTGGGTGTGTGGGTATTACCTATACACCTCTGCCTACCCCTTCGGGGACCCTTGTGGGAAGGCGTGAGGATAAAAATCTACCAACGAAATTTTTGTGGAACTAACCGCAAGTACAGCAAGGTCCATTATAAAAGCGCTACTATTCTTACAGCAATAAGGATGATATTAAAATCACTCGCTTTGACAAAAGACAGGCAAGGCTTTGATGAAATGGGTCGTTATTGTCGTTTCTGTTAGAATTTAACTCTAGTTCGTTATCTGTATTCAGGGTTGAAAAGAGATTTGAATACCCTTTTGGTTTTGAATCTATGCGAGAAATGGAATTGTAAGCACGAAGTTTGTATGATGTATGCGTTGGATTAAAATTGGCTTAGCACTTTATATTCTGGCTTTTTGATCACGTCATCAAATCTATGGGTGTCTTCTTACAAGGACATAATGTTAACGGTGGCTTTAAGCCTTTTTAAAACCACCTTTAACACGGTTACCAGTTGCTTGGGTTGTGTCAGTGTTGCATTCAAATACGCAAACTTTTTCAAAATCGAGCCTAAGAACAAGAAATAAAACCTATAGAATTGAGCACCTTATTCTTCACCTTCCACCTTCTTTCTTTCCTTTCCTACATTTAACAAAACTGAGTAACATTTTTCACAGTGTCTCACCGCAGCGTTATATGAGACAATAACTCGCTCAGGGTTTAATGAACTTCGCTCATAATCAAAATCAGGGCAGGTCGTAACTCTTCACTCATAACTCCTCCCCAGGCCTATAATAACTGAGCACCTATTCGTATAATAACGATATGCTATTATATTAGGTAGGTATGTACCCAAGTTATATACGCTTAATCCTGGCTTAATAACAAGAGGCAGGTAAATCTCGGCCAAGTTCCATCGTTAACGGAAGGTTGTCTTATTTAGAGGGCTCCTTTATAGTACTTCTTACGTCTCAGGATATGTGTGCCATTTGGCCAAATTAGACCTGGAGACTTTTAACGATCCTTGCAGAGATTAACCAAGTCGGGTTGTGTGGAGATTAGGGGGGCACCTTTTTTACGAACATGCATAAGACCTTCTGAGACATGTAAGTGGTCGAGCAGTCGATTACAACGCAAAGTTTGAAAATTACTCGTTTACGTATTTCGACAAGCCAAGTTTTTCTCAACTTACGTATTACTACCTGTTCATCTTACCATACGCTTTTCTTTGAAGGAAAGCATTGATAGAAAACCTGCATATGTTTAAGAAGAAACTCTACTACAGCCGTGCTTGGGTAACGTCGCGTCGGCACCTAAATATCTGGGATGAAGTTAGCCTTACATATTATCATTACGCTGACTTACAAACGGGGAAGACAGAGAGTACGAGTAAGGCGCCAGTTCTCTCTAGACTCGCAAACCTCCTGTTGCATCATGTACATTCATCAGTCTCTTCCCACGTGCCGGTTTAGAGTTCTCTTGACATTCCCATACTTCAGTGTCTGATCGATTTCATCTTGGTAGTCGGAACGTGGTCTTCTTTAGTCTCTGACTCTGGAACTTTATTTAAGCCTTTACATTTCAACGTGGCGATAGAGGTAAGGCCCATTTCACACAATTGTGTCACGGCAATAAGATCAATTTATTGATGTTCCATTGTAGCACGTTATTCAGGGAAAGCGAACGAGCGCAAATTACAAAGTGTTCACAATGCATCGTGCCCAACCCGTCGTATCGCCAATGTGGCATTTATCAACCTCAGAAACAATAAGTACAGAAATATAAAGTTGTAAGCCTATAAAACTGACATGCTAAGGTTGTAATAGCCCGGCCCGGACATCGAACCCGCCCTAAATAGCAAACAATAAGGAATATCGCCCACATGTTATCGTATTTCGGCCTATCTAGACAGATTTATAACCGACAACTTTTATTGGCGCCTACAATAATCTTGTACGATGTTTTCCGATTTCGGAAATATTCACGGAAATGTCCTTGTATGTCTCTTGATATGCTTAGAATAAACTATTGAGGACGTACTGGAACAGCCACGTCTCAATTAAGTTATCTTCACACCCAATCCCCCTTCATGGGTATAGCCTTTTTTTACCGTAGATCGGGTGTTACCGTGACAGCGGGTCCATCGCCGTTGCTCAACCACGGCTTTGGATTTGTCATAAACGTAAACAGGACTCCTGTTAATATTTTCCTTCAGCGTAAAGCCCGTAGTGCTTATCACCTAAAACTAGCCTTGAGAATACAAGTTAGTCAGTAGTAAGAGCGGACAGTTCTAGTACGTTTTTATAATGTGATTTGAACTAATAAGACTATTTGAAGAGCAGCCGATGTTGTAGTTTGCCGAGAAGGCTACTCGTTAATCGAGGTTCAAGTGTACATCTATATAAATAAAGCAAAGTCGGGCTATTTACCTCTGTATACCACAAGAACGGGTGGCCCAATTCTGATGATCTCTGGTATGTTGAATACGTCTAATCCGAGAATAGCAGTATAGCGGTACAACGTTCGCCGGGTCAGCTAGTAACAAATAAAATATTTTATTGCATAATTATTGAATAATTTATAAGATCTAATCACATTTCATGAATATCCACATTACAGGCCTCGCCCATCCCAACTTCATTCAGTATCGATGCATGTCCTAATGTCTTAGGTACAATTTAATAATTCATTAAATACTAAATTCATAAGAGTTGATATTGATGAACAACAGTCCTCGATTAAATAACATCGCTTAATACGCAAAGGTAACGGAGAGGGACGGAGAGATATATTTGATAGGAACAAGAAGGGGACGGAGAGACATTTGACATGGGTATGAAAGAAAGAAGAGTAAAGATCTACATCTTTACTCTGAAAGACGTAAAATATTCATAATGTACATTTTGCCTTGCCCAGTTTCAAGAAAGCACAAATCTATACTAATGTTATAAAGCTGAAGAGTTTGTTTATTCGCTAACGCGCTAATCTCAGGAACTACTGGTTGGAATTGAAAAAATATTTTTGTGTTGGATAGTCTATTTCTCTAGGAAGGCTTTAGGCTATATAACATCACGCTACCTATTTTTCACTTATGCTTCGCTCCTACTAATAGGAGCGAAGAATAAGTGAAAAATGTTGCAAGAACGGGAAAAATTATTCCTTCTTGAGAGCTTTCGTTGCGTGCGCTGCGTAAACGGTTTAAGTTAGGAAATATGAGGGAATTGTTCCTCTTTAAAAGTTCTAAAAAAAAGTCCGCGACGGTATATGTCTATCTTTTAAGATTGACTCATTATAACCTTTTTTATGGCAATTAAGTCCGCGATGGGATCCTAAACAACTTAACCGATTTCAATAAAATCTGCACACCGTGGGCAGTTTGATCCAACTTAAAAGATAGAATAGCTTACATCACAATTGGACCCGATAGGTGGCGCTGCGATCGTGTTTCAGGAAATTTTACTTTTTCACCCGGGCGAAGCTGGGCGGGACAGCTACTAATGAATATGATTTTAACGCAATACTTATTAATTTTTAATTCATATATGAGTTGTTGACGGCCGTTTGGTCTAGTGGTTAGAGTCCCCGTTGTGGTGGTAGAAGTTCTGCTGAGGGCATATATTTGTGTGATGTGCACGAGTATTTGTATCCTAGTCTTGGATGCCCTATGTATTTATATATTCATCTTTATAAGTAAATATATCGTTGTCTAGTTATCATAACACAAGTTTTGCTTAATTTGGGACTAAGTCTATTTGCTTGGACTTGTCCCAAGGTATGTATGTAGGTATGTAATATGTATGTATACAATGAGTAGTACTTATATTGAGTCTATAGCTTATTGTCGTACACTTGAAACTAAGATGTACTTCACATTATGTAATAATATATCCACACCCAGGATTAACCTGTCACCCGCATATAATATGATAACATTGATTTATTTTTTTCTGGAATAAAACACAACCTATTTGTTAAACCAGCTTATCTCTGTGCCAAGTTTCATCGAATTCTGTTCAGCCGTTCCGTTCCCGACGGAACTAGACGGAATATTTTTGCAGTACATGCAAACTTGTACATACATACATACACATCATCACGCCGAGTCGCTCACTGGGCATGCAGAGTGAGTAGTGCCAGTTCTCTTTAGACTAGGTACATAACCTCTTTCACTTCATACTTCAATTATCAAGCTCACAGTTAGAAAAAAAAATATATGTGCAGTTAAAAGTATTTCGTATACTCTTATATTTAGGTAATAGCTCACACCTCGCTTACCATCAGGCGGACCGCATGCTTGTTTGCCACCCATGTGTTATAAAAAAAATAGTAGCAGCGACGTGAACAGTAATAGCATTGAGCGGTGGTCACACCCTCGGACGGCCACTTACCCGGTACACAACGCCCGGCGAAATTGGCTTACGTCCGGCTTGACTAGTTCGGCTTTATTACAGTATCATGTACGTTCTTATATTCAAAGGATAATGTAACTAAACTTAACGTAATCTGTCACGTTGGCACCTAATATACCTCTGGCGGAAAGTGGGTGTGTGGGTATTACCTATACACCTCTGCCTTCGGGGACCCTTGTGGGAAGGCGTGAGGATATTATTATGTAACTTGTTGATGATATTAAAATGGTTGATTGTTAAAAACCGGCTCAGTTATAAAGTATAATAAGCGGAATTAAATTTTACACAGAGATAGTTTAAGCGCTGGCACGGGACTTAGGATATCGACAGGAAGGCACGAAGGTTCAAAAATTACAACATAAGTAGATTCAAATTAGAGGCGAATGAAAACGCGAGGCACGCCTAGTTCTATCTAGAGTACGAACCACTTCAGTAAAACGTATAGGAGATAATGATTATTAAAAGTACTATGAGTTAAGTAAGGCTTGAGGCAGGCAACCCTTAACTTTATTAAGCCTAAATAGAGTGAAACTTAGCTCTCTAAGACATTATTAAGTTAGGTCGTGATGTGGGGGTTGTATTTCGTTTTCCCTCGGCGGCGAAATTGTTGGAGGTGCGCCCTAGACTACACTATCCCCTGTCACTTAATATAGGACACAATAGCTTATCATTTGTCTAGCAGAAGTAAGTGAGTAGAAGTTATGTTACGTTACTCAAGAATATTATATAACTCTATACTATGTATGTTTGTTCGTGTCCATCGCCTAACAAAGTATTTTAAAATTTTGGTAATGAGAAATCCGATATGAAAAATATGGTTTTATCTCCCGGCGAAATAAGGGTCTCCCACTAAACACCCTTTTGCCTACTCCATATACATATACCTATAACCCTATAACACCTACTATCCTTCTATTGTTAGAGGAAAATCCTAGCGCCATTATTACGCCAAAAGCCAGGTTGAAAATGCTCAACGTTTGGTTATTCAATTGCATAAGCACATTTTGTTGGAATAACTAACGAACTTTTGTTGGAACGGTTTCATATTTATCCTTTGACGACCGCCATGTCTATAGAGAGCTATTTAGTCAGTTAGTCCAATTAGTCCAATAGAGCCGTGGGGGCCGAGTGGTAGTTTGAATTCCGACTGTACCAATGACTTTTACTGAACGTAAAAGTACAGTGATTAGTCATACCACAAGTTTTATGGTGAAGGAATATATCTAGAGGACACCTGCATACGGATGTGAAGAAATTCGAAAGCGTATGTAAAGTCGTGCTTGAGTAACGGTCATGGACTAGCCATCTTTCATGTTGGTACCTAAAATATATCACCGGTGAAAATTGGGTAGGTACACACCTCTGCCTACGACATGTCCCACGCCTTTGAATTTCTTCTCAAACGTAGGCAGGTTTCCTATGGTTTTCCTTGGTACAGTTCAGGTTTGAACTTGCAATATTTGTGTTGCAGGCAATTCTTTAAATAACTCGGCCACTACGATTCATAACATGAATATTTATATAAAACAATGTAATAATATTATATTGGGGATGATTTCACGTAAAATACTTTGTCTCAAGCTTGTGCTATGGGAACTAGACAATGACATGCATCTTACAGTTAAATATAACTTCCAAGACTAAGGTACAAATATTAATGTTCTCCTACCAACAGTGTTCATAAGTGAACTGATTCTATCCCAAAAATTGGGCTAGATAACATTGAATTCAGTAATTGCATTTGAAGTTGACGAGTCCAATTCCAACCCGGAGATGGGAGTCTGGATTACAGTCTGACACGATTGGGAAAAATAAAAGTTTTACCCAACTCTGATAAAGGTTTTTAGGAAAATTTAATCTCCATTGATCATTAGCTCTTAAAAAATATTGCAACAGATCGCAAGAACGCTCTCAATATAAGGGCGGTACTGACGAGTACGTGATTTATGGTGCTTCGCAAAGTGGAGGCCTATGATTGAGAAGCGCTTATCATTTCAGATATGAACAGACCCCGTTGTACCTTCGTATAAATGGAGATTGCGTGGAGAAAGATAACCTAATATCTCTGAATTCCTATCGAATATATTACCTGCTATTATCTAGAACTGCTCTATGCAAAAATTGAAATGTAGTTGTGATAAAAATGCCAACATTATGTGGCCATTGTCGTTCATTGTTCAGTGCTTGGGTAACGGCAACGGACTCGCCATCTGTCAGGCTAGCACCTATATCTCTGGCGGAAAGTGGGTGTGTAGATACCTATTGCCTATACACCTCTGACTACCCCATCGGGTTGTTAGAAGTCGTGAGGATATATAATTTTTGCTGTTAAATTAAATACATACTCAGAATACTAATAAAGGCATGATTCTCGCGGGTACCATGCATTGTGCTTTGTAGACAACTTCTAAATAAGCTCAGTATAAAAAACCTCTTGGATCCCTAGAGGCAGAACGTGCTCCGTGCAATTTACTCCGCTCCCCACTCCCAAAAACTAACTTCGTAACCTACTACATTACGCTGCTGGTGGCTTTGTGTGCACAATATGTTCCCACATCTTGGACATGTTAAAGTCCTTGGTTAAGTATACTAATACGTTGTGTTATCTATTCAATAATAATATCAAAACAATATTAGATACCTAACTCAATGAATTTGTAAACTTTAGAATATTAATTGCAGTACTTTGTAATCAATACTGAATTAGAGTATATCTTCACACTTTCACACAAGGGTAGGCAGAGGTGTGTAGAGAGCCCTCTGAGATATGTTTAGGTACTAACTTGACAGATGGCGGGGCCATCGCTGTTTTGAATTTCTTCTCAACCGTATGCTGGTTTCCACTCGATGTTTTCCTTAACCGTAAGGCTCGCAGTGTGATTAATCACTGCCCTTAAGTTCAAATAGAATATTAGTACAAATTCAAGCTTGCAGTCTTTTCTCGACTCAATAAAGCCACCGCGGCTTTGTTGAGTTGGCAATATACTGGTAAAACGGGGCGCATTAACTGCATATAGTATGTATATGCCACACCGCTTAACACGTGTACACAATAATTTTACTTCTGAGTCTTCTTCTGTAATAATAAAATATCCTATACGATAATCCGATAATCTAATAATCTATCTGTGCCAGATTACATTAAAATCTCTTCTTTAATTTTAACGTGAAATAGCAACAAACATCCTCACAAAAATTAACTTTCATAATATCAATAGGATAAATGTACCTGTTGGCAACGGGGTCGTGTTCTCGGAAACACCAAAGCCCATAAAATGTAATTTAAACTATTCAACAAAGATAGCAAGCAACCATTTGTCCAACGGATGTTTTGCGGTTCGCCTGGCGAAATCTTGAAACTGTTATTGAGAAACTTGTCGGGGAAAATACATTGGTATTTTCGCATGTATTTTTATCTTGCCTACTAATATGGTTGTGAGTTCGTGAAAGAGTGAACCATGTGGGGTGGCCGCACATTTGCCAGTTGGACAACTTCGTGAATCCCTAGAAGCTGACAGATAGAAGCCTGCCATTTTGTTTTTATTCACGAGCTACGTATTACGTATTTACGTTACATTGGTATTGGAGCTGCGTCGGGTAGGATCGGATCGCCGCCCCAATTATGTTTTGGGTAAAAGCCAGGCTTTTCTCCACTCCAACTATAACAGTTAATGAGTAATTTTCATGGCAACCTAGTATAATACCGAGTAAGGCTGGGTGCCTTCTGGACAAGCCTAGAACCATGTTGGTTTTAATATAATTATGCCCTTTAAGAAGGTTGCAACACCTTCTACTTTTACAGACAAGAGAGTTCGAACGTGGTCTTTCTCTGCCTGTTCTTGCACGCACTTTCGCATTCTGTTTCGTCAATATTTCATTTCCTTTCTTTATGTTCAAACCACCCTAACATGCTTTTCTTCACAAAACTATAATTATTTTAATTTAATTTCGGTCTTTACAATATACATAATGTGATTTGAAGCGGTGCTCTACAATCACTCTCACAGTGACTCACAAGCCCCGGCGATAAGATGTTTAGGCTCGTAGGCAATATTAGGGACTAGGCAAATAGAATCGAAGCAAATAATATGTTACTGTGCCAAGATTTATATAGAGCCCACTCGTAGCGCGCCGACACGCTTGGCACTTGTGTCAGTGGACTGAAATACGAAAGTTGCCGTATCAACACAATTTGTAGGTTTCTTTTATACTCGTACATCTTCACGCCGTCCTACTTCTTCAGGATCCCCGAAGGAGTAGGCAGAGGTGTGTAGGTAAACCCAAGCACAACTAGATTCGTCATAGATTTTCTTAGAAAATACAGTCGGGATTCGAATTTAAAATCTTGATTTTGCAGGCGACTGCTTGAACTATTCGTCCTTCACAGCACTTTAGGTACTCAGTTCTTTGTAAGTATCTTCGTGTCCGAAGCCAACTTGTTTGAACACGTTCACAAATAGATTTGCCGACCGAAATCCGGCTCAAACTCCATACATATTCTATATTATGCAATATAGCTCCAGATAGAAGCCATTTTCTATTCAGCATAGACGCTCGTAACTCCATTGATGAAGCTTACGAGCAAGGTACTAACTGTGTTGTGACTTGAAGTAAAAGACATTATTTACATCATCATCATGCCAAAACCATGAAAAACGTGTCGCTAGTGGATCTGATAAAAATATTTGTCCTGAGATAAGGCACGTTCAAATATCTCTAGTAGCCTGCCGGCAAGAATGATTATCATGCACTCTTCCGCCTTAAAAAATTGCTTTTCAGCAGCTCTGCGGAAGTCAAACGTATTTCTTTTAACTTGGAACACCCACCAAAGGCACATATTCGTATTGCGCACAGATATGTATAATATTTTCTTATCTTGAAATTACTTTCCAATAAGGATTTGTATCTTAATATCAATTTTGCCGGCAACTTGTTCGTGTTTTATTAGAATTGTGTTATCGCTCTACAGAAATAATAATACATTAGGAGTGTTATTAAATAAGTCATTTTTGTTTATTTTTATAATAAGATGAGGAAAATAAGAACTCACAATTTATTTATCTTTCAAGCTACGGCCTTCCCACAACATGAATAGCACACAATATTGCTTAATTTGACAAATCCGCGGTCTCCTTAATCTCGTCAACATTTTATTTTTTATTTTTTTATGTTTTAATCTATTCTCATTAATAATAGATACAGACTGAGTTTGTTTAAAAACGCTCATCTCAGAAACTGATTAGAAAATATATTTTTGCTTTAGATAGCGCGTTTATTGAGGAAAGCTAGAAGGCTAGAAGCTATAGGCTATAGGGAGCGGGGCAGTAATTATATACATACCAACCGTCCCACCCAGCTTCGCCTGGGTCAGCGCCCTCTATCGGGTTCAATTGTCAATCTGGACCATTCTCGAAGCCACTTGAACACACAAAAAGATTCGTCAAACAATCTATCATCAAAGAAATCCAGTATAAGTACAAACACACACACAGAAGGTACCTACAAATTGTTTATGTATCGGCTTGCCGTGCGCAAATGATTTATTCCCGTAAATGTGTAAAGCTCGAGGCCAAAGCGAATCAGCACAAAAGAAAATAAGTGTACAGCGACCGGCCGGGGTGGACTTTTTTCTGCGTTTAACCATTTAGTAACTAGATTTAGATACCTAAACGGAAGGAAAATCGAGAGGATACCTGCAAACGCTCGAGAAGAAATTCGGAGACGTATGTATAGACGTGCTACAATGTAAAAAATGTGTACACGTCTTCTCTAGTAGTTACTGATTCAATGGGATCCCGAGGGTTGTCAAGACAAAAATTAAATAGTCGTTCGTTGGAGTATCGTATTAGCTTTAGCATTTAGCGTTTCGCGTAATAGCGAACATCAATATGTATTATGTACTTCAACTGCACAGAATAGTTATTTCTTTATTATTTATGTATATTTTTTTTAATTATTTTATACCATTATATCATACAATCTATTAAAAAATCTAAAACAAAAGTAGCCTAAGTACTCCTTGCAACACCAGATATCTGCCAGTGAAAGTCCTTTCAAAATCAGTGCAGCCGTTTCAGAGATTAGCCGGAACAGGCAGACAGA
>JACCPG010009066.1:0-102176 GCA_016069955.1 Drepana arcuata
AGAAGAAATTCAAAGACGTATGTGCTTGAGTAACGGCGATGGACAAGCCGCCTGTCACGTTGGCTCCTAAAATATTTCTCCGGCGAAATTGTGTGGATACAACACTACATATGAGAAGGCGTGAAGATACACATATTAAAGTACAATTTCTTCGATAGGGCCACAACTTCTACAATCATTGTAACTTCTGACATAGCTAAATATCGATCGCAAGCAACCTTACTTAGCACCCCCGTTCGCAAAGTGGCAGGCACGTGCCATTAGATGACCGACACCTATCAACATTACCATAAGGTCATATACATTTACCGTTTGAGTGATCCCAACTAGATGACGCGTCGATATCCAGCGTGACTGGGAATTTTCAAAGCGTTTCCGCTTTGTAACAAGTTAGGGTGAAATATGGGGATAAAGGTGATGATACGTTTGGGACTTGATCCGTAATCGAGATCTGAACATAAATATCTCGGTTGGGGTTAAAATAGTTGCTGTTGTTTGCTTTTAAACCTTATTCGATTTCTGATATTCTTGAGAGCCGCGTAATACACTTAATTTCACGAACTTAATTACAGCCATGAATCATGGCATGAGCTTCACGATGTAAGAAAGCATCGAGAGGGCTCCTGCATACATTTGAGAAGAAATTCGAAGATGCATACTTTAGAAACGGCGACGGACTTGCTATTTGTCACGTTGGGACCTAAGATGATTACCATCGGGAACCCTTATAACAATGCAATATATAAATAATACTTGGCTTATAAATTCAATATTATAATGTAACATGAACATATGGTAGATTAGGAATGAATAACAGAATTACTATTGGTCCCAATGTAACGTGGTAAGCTCCGTGACACTATGGCGTCACCACCATAAAACACGGCCGACTCACCTAAGATAAGTCATTAAGCTGAATATTACTGAAATTATTACCGTATCGTAGTCTGGATCTTATAAAATATTATTGTTTTATAATGGCAAAGTTATGGCTTTAGGGTACTTTGGATTTAATCATTATTTGGGGGAAAACATATGTAATTAATTCAAAATCAATCAAAATCAAAATCTTTTTATTTCACATAGGCCCAGATGGGCACTTATAAAACGTCGAAAAAAGAGCAAAATGATTGGTGGATTACGGATTTGATCTTTTAAACTTTTAGGGATTATTCAAAACGAGTAAAACATATTCAGAGCATCATTGCAATGAATGCATAACATACCTCTTTGAAAGAATCGAGAAGATATAAATGAGTCACCAAAAGCTATATCAGGATTCAACAATATCTGCAGATACAATTTAAATGCCCACAAAAACAACCTATTGCCCCATGCTTTTATGTGCATTTTACGACAAACTCTCACATCATTAAGTTAACGTATATAATAAAAATATGCTTCGTAAGTTGTTATAGCCAACGGGAGTGTATAAAAATAGCATCACACAAATTTATGGCGCTAGCAAAGATGTGAAGGATTTTAAAGAAATTTAAAGAAAAGTAAGTTTTGAAAGCAAAGACCTAAGTAAGAATAGGGAGTATTGACGCTCTATCCTCGTTGCCCTGTGAGGGACTCAGCGTTATGATATATGTATATAGCAACTACTTAGCATCTTGCAACAAGACATACAGACACTGTAGAGAGGCAACCTTACCCAGCTATGAAGCCAGCTAGAACCCATTGGTGGGGGCCGAAAATGGGTCCACTAAGCATTAAAGACGCACGAAAGATACCAAGTCGATGTCCTACATATATCCTATATATACTCTCCTATATTAGTAATATTATAAATGTGAATGTTTGTTGTTCTTTCACGCAAAAACTACTAAACGGAATTATAGTAAATTAAGCACAGACATTGATTATTGGTTGTCTTACCACATGGATAAATTCAAAATCAAAAATATTTTATTTCACATAGGATATATAGTTTATAAGTTAGTAGATACGTTTACCACGCAATAAAATTCCACCCAATAAAATCTACACATGAACTCAAATTGTACTCCGGGTTAACAGTTGGGGGCACAGCTAGTTCCAAATAAAGTACAAACATTTATTTATTTGAAAGACACTGCACAGAAAGTTATAACGATCAGGTTCCACTGTGAAACTAGTAGACCGCGCTACTGCGCTGGAACTATAGGCATATTCTCGATGTTTGTGGTGTAGTAAAATAGATTATACCCGCGGTTAGATCAGACGTCCTCACCACAGTATCACTATGGTCTCTCCCCACTGCATAAAGCGATGACATAAATTCAAAGACAAAATTCATGAATGTCATTCTAATCCAATTTTTATGTATACATATTTGAGTCCCAAGAAAGTTAACAGAGGCTTAAAATTCTATTATTTTGCCACAGAATATGTTCAGGTGTCTCTCAAGCGTTTTTATAGACCACGAATTTCCTTTCGACTTTTAAAACTTAAAAACATCTGTAAATAAAATCCATGATTAGGTTCAGTAAAGCGCAATGCGCAAATGATACAGCACCTAAACAGCTGGGCTACAGCACTTACAAAGGTGGGTTACCTCAATAGCTTCGGAATTGTTGGAACAAACATTACTAGTATATATCATAAGCCAGGTCACACCGAAATTAAAACTAAATTTATCAGAAAACTACGCCAATTACGCAAATCTCATTTGCAGATGCGCCTCTTGGCACCAGCTTGCTCCACCCGACAACGGCTTAATCAAATACTCAAGATACGTTTCAATCAATCACAATCGCACAATCGCTCAATCGAAGCCTCATCTTCGAACGATCTCAAATTAAACTTGTAGCCGGAAGTTTCCAAGTCTCGCAATGACACGCGGATATATTCAGGTTGCTTTTTCAATCAGGTTAATTAATTAAAAAAACCTTCATGACGCCTACCTATAAGCGGAGATTGAGATTTTGCGGTGATAAATTACTGTGTTATCTGATATGCACGGCGTAAATGAAAAACGTATTCGGATTTTCCATTACTAGTCCTATGATCTTTCTTGATGACCTATTAATAATCGGAGTAGTAAATGATACAGCGAAAATCTTTACTTAAGATCTCAATTCTAAAAAGCATTTCCAATTTTAAATTCCGCAACTATTCTACTATTCGTTATGTATATATCTTATCTTTACACCTTCCCATAAGGGTAGGTAGGTAATTATTATTATTTATTGAGGCTTACATACAACAAGCTACTCTTCACATCTTTACACGTCATCTGTCTGCTCTTTGAAAAGACCTGTTGTATTTTCTGTTGTTGATACATGCCGAGTTCCTAACGGGGTAGGCAGAGAGTAGAGAGCGCTAGTTCTCTCTAGACTTACATACCTCTTTCGCTTCGTCCACATTCAACAGTCTCTTTATAAATGCTCGTCGGTTTCGAGTAAAACTATAATTAAAGAAATCTTATACGTTCCGAATTATGTCATCGCTACATTATTTAGACGTTCTAACAAGCTTTAAAAACTCTAAAATAGCATATGAATTTTACCTACGTCAAAATTTGGCGTCCACAATAACCCAACTGAGAGGCGAATGAAGTTAGAACGATAAACTGTGTACCAAACGAGCATCCGTTTTAATTCGGTCGCGTTGGCAACTGGTCGCAAATTGTACTAGAGTGTTGAGTGCTGAGATAAATTTGTTACATACATCTAGATTCTGGAGTAAAGAGTGGAAGTTATAGCGACTTTCTTAAAGAGAAGGGAGGCGCACAAAGTATTCACCGCATAATATAATACATCACAATCATTCTCCATTTGCAATAGGTTATGTTGCCTATGACTTAAGAATCATTACTAATTACCACATCCCACACCAACTAGGCCACAAGATTTAAAGAAAAAGTTACATTAACTGCGTGCACCGTCAAAGAGAAGTCACATTTCGCACTAAGTTACTTAACTAGCAGAAAATAAGACTTCTCATACACTCATGTGTATCTCTCAGGTGATCTCGGTCGCGACATAAAATGCTGCGAAATGAGCTTTATTGCATCGTAATAGAGACGTGTGTGAACGAAAAGGAACAGCGGTACAGATAACAGGCTGATGCAAATTTAATTAGAATCTTAAGTAACACGAGATGTGCTTATCTCTCTGAAGTTACTGTAGGGGTGTCATTTAACGTTTGTTGTGGTGATAATAAAAATACATTACTTTATATTTTTTTAAACTACTAGTGGCAATCAAGCATACGGCCCACCGGATGGAAAACGGCTACGGCAGCCTATTTCCGCTTACAATACCTAAGTATCACTTGCGCGTTGCCACTCTGTGTTCGGAGAGTTATACTGAGTTTGCAGCATAATGGGACTAATCCCTCTGCTGCCAACACAATATAACAAACTTCCCCCCTCCCCAAGGAGCTCATTACTGGAAACCTTATTCACCGCGTAGGAACACAACACAAAAAATTGAGTTATTTGGCTACGGACTTCTATATGGTGGAGGTCCTGCCCCAGTCGGGCAGATACAAATACGAACGGGAAACCCGTTATGCCCTACCTCTCTTATAATCAAAGCCTTCCCACAAGGGTTATGTAATGAATACAGTCTTTTCGCCTAACATCTATTTATAAGACAATGTGACAGATGGCTAATCTGCCATTTCTCGAGTAACACAATACAAATGTGTAAACTGTATACAGGTTTCCTCACGATAACTTTACTTTAGTGCTGAAAAACTTATTAGCGCAGTCGGTATTCGAACTTGAAACTTGCTAAGCAAAGGTGACTACTCTGTACATTCGACCACCAAGGTTCTTTAATCTCTCGGCGCATTGTCTAGGTGGTACCTAAATATCTCCAGCGGAATGTGATAGTTGCATCTTGGAGCAGTTTTTTTCTTTATGTGTGTGACATTACATACATACATTGACCCCTTCGGCGGACTGTGTGGGATGACATGGAGGTGTAATAATGTTTATTTACTTCATCTCAAAAAAAATTGGTCGCTAACCCTAAGAAGGCAATTTACTTTGTCTTCGTGCTTGCAACGAAGACAAAGTAAATTGCCTTCTTCAAGTTTCATAAAACAATCTAAATATATCCGTTGGAATATATACACACTTTGGAGTAACTCCTAGACATGTATGACATTCTAAATTAAGAATATACTTACACTTACAAATATTTGTTATTGTATTAACTCCGTTATTACGTAAAGCGGCAACTTACCTGAAACAAAAAAATATACCATGATTAATTAAAATTATAAACGAAATAATGTGACTGCCCCCTATAATACATTTTTATTGTCTTCACTTCTTAAACTATTATTGTGTATGTACTTGATACACTTTGTTATTGCGGTCTTCGGGCGCAGCAATGTTATTTACGCACAAATACATAACCCAACATGGGCCCCAAAGGGGCAGGCAGAGGTGTGTAGTGCCTACACACCCACATTTCTCGGGGGATATATTTTACGTGTCAGCGTGACAGATGGCGTGTCCATAGCCGCCTTCAACGCCGCACGACCAAACATACTCCTTTGAATTTCTAATCAAACAGATGCTCTCTCAGAAGCTCTTCATCACTCATCAGATATATGTCTGGTAAAAGTGGGTGTAATACCTACTATAACTATGTTAGATTCATATACATATATACATATCCTCACAGCTTCCCACAAAGGTCCCCGAAGGGGTAGGCAGAGGTGAATAGGTAATACCCATACACCCACCCACACACTCAAGCACAACTATACATAGACCTTTGAATTCCTTCTCAGACGTATGCAGGTTTCCCTTCGATGTTTTCCTTCACCGTGAAGCTCGTGGTGTGACTAATCACTGTACTTAAGTTCAGAAAAACTCATTGGTACAGTCGGGATTCGAACTTGCGATCTTTGTGTCGCAGGCAACTATTCGAACCACTCTGCCACCACGGCTTATATAAACACGTATATAATCAATGAAAACTACGCACCTACTACTACGACCACTGCACAAATACTCTATATTTTATTTTTAAAAGCCCACTAAACTAGCCAATACATTTTAGTTCTAAGTGTTCGTGTAAACCCTGACTTTTACTAGAACTAGGCGGCAATCCGATTAGTTGAGTGCTAGATTAGGAACTGAATCGCAAATCTGCGACGTGCGGCTTAGAAACTATCAGGTGAGAAGCAACAAACGCTGCACTGAATTATGGACGAGATTCAAGTAGCTAGTTTTAATTATTACTAGCTGTGCTTTGCGGTTCCACTCGCGTTATGTTAATATATTATATGTACATCTAAAAACAAAAAAATAAATTACTATTTATAACAATGAAAGAGCCGTCAAAATCGATCCAGCTGCTTCGGAAATCGCTGCTGCAAACAAATCGACAATATTATTTTTTTTCATAAATTGTGTTTTTGTGTTTTTTACCGAATAGCGTTAGCGTTTTTTTTAATAGAACAAAGAGACGTTTTCTGTATGTATGTATCAGTATCAACCCGCAAGGTTGCTCGCCTCTCGTCCTCCCCTCGGCATATTTATAAACAATTTCGTTGATAAGAAAAACAAACAAAAACAAAAGAGGATAAATTAAAACAAAGCCGATTGAGATGAAATTAAAACTTCCTCACGTAGCCGGAGGTACGAAAAGTAAGGCTTCGCGGGTCGAAGATAGCCGGGGCGAAGTTTACTCAAGGCTAACGATAAAGGATGGCTCTGTTCCACATTCCACGACTCTAGTTGCTTTAGAATACATTTTCCCGATACAAGTTACTCAATAGCATTTAAGTAAGTATTCAAGGACTGTGTTTGAGTTTTTAACATTTAAGGAGAATATCGTTCGTGGAACTGATCTTAAAATATATCATATTTTTTTGTTTAAAATGCGTTGATAATAAATATATATCGTCGCACCTTGTCACACGGGTCCCTTGTTCCTAGTAGCAACATACTCTCATTTCACCGAAGACATCATTAGGTGCCAACGTGACAGATGGCGAGCCCATCACAGTTTCACAAGCACGACTACATAAAAAGTCTTAAAGTTATTCTTAAGCATAACCTGCATAGTTTTCTCTCGATGTTTTATTTACCGTAAACCTACCCTTGTAGGAAGGTTGACGTTACACAATAATTGCGATACATCTATATTTTAAATATATAATTACGATAAAAGATATATTTTTCTGCTCAGTAAATACATACATAGTGCTTTGGTACTTTTGCTTATTAAATAACCGATACTTTCAGAGTGTCCGACAAATACGCATGACTAAACACTAACCGCACGAATAAATTATATGACAAAAATGAGCCCTGAGGTCGAATAATAATAATAATAATAATATAATAAAGTCTGAATAATCATACTACTTACAAACACTTGATATGAAAAACAATAACAACGTAACCACACGAATATGAAATTAATGAGATCCCGCCAAGTGGGATCAGTTAATCAGATCATCAAAAGTTAATCAAGCCACATTAATAAACGCAGAGCGATATGTCAAAAAACAAAATGGCCGAAGCAACAATTGCGCCGCCGATGCGTGGCGGCGGCGTGACGTTTAATTATTGCGCGGGCAAGATGAATTGGGCGCCCAACTAGGGCTCGGGCAAACAGAATTGCTGAAGTGAGTGCTAGGTCGGTTAAATTTGAACAGTATTCGCGGAACGTGGTTTGGCTTTTTAAATACTTTGTACATAATTATGCAAATTTCAGTTTTCAATACATTGTTTAGTTGTATTTGATGCTATCACATTACCCTATGGACTCCGGTCTGAAATAAAAATATTCTATTCTATTCTATTCTATTGTCAAGCTTAAGTCAAAGTCAATGTATTTAGCCTAAGACTCCTCTCCAAATATTTCACACAGTAAAAATTAATCTTCAAAGTGTATCCCATTGTAAGTGTATCCCAAGATACATAAAATAAACGAGTTGTCAAATAAATTCCGTAATACATATAAGATTGAATGATAGTATGGTATCTCTGTTAAATATTATATTAACAGATAAAATACTATTAAATAGTAACTGTTAAATTGTGGGATCGGCAACGCGAGAGCGATACCGTTGATGTTGCAAGCGTTTACAGGCGGTAACCGCTTACCATCAAACGGACCGTGTGCTTAGTTACCATATTAGTGTTACATGGCTCGAGTGGCTAATATTAAATAAAATACTTCAACCCTCAGTGATGTACTCATCAAGAGTACTCGAAACCGACGAGGATGTGTGAAGAGACTGATGGGTGTGGACAATGGTCAATGAGTTTAGAGAGAACTGGCGCTCTGCTGTCCCTGCCTACTAAAAGCTCTATACGTCTTAAGATAACTGGCGAGCTACTCCCATTAGCATACCCTGTAAAGGACTCTGCGCGATGATATGTATGTATTAATAAAGTGGCAGATGTTAGAAGAAACCAATTAGAAAACATCACGTCGGAAACGATACGTTTTCAATATAAATATTTAACGTATGTGTGCAGTAAATGCATGTTATTAAAACTATCCAGCTTCGGGAAATACTATTGGGATTTATTCCCGGCACGTGGCAAGTAACGTAGAGGATAAATTGATATTGCGAGTAACACACAGCGATGTGGAAGGAAGGATTTATTGGTTTGCGAATTAAAATATTCCAAGATTTACGTGGATGGGAATGAGGGAGAAATCACGTCAAGGATCGGAATGAACTCCCCGCAGAGGTTTTCCCTAGAGAGGGCAGCATGGAGTTCTTTATGTAGGGTGTGAAAAGATTCCTTCCTGCAGGTTTGACAACGTGTGAGTTCCTCTCGTGTTGCAAGCGTATATAGAACTGCCTTTTTGTTTGCAACATAGTGGTATAAACAGATTTTTTTATACAACAATAATTTGTTGAAAAAGTTGTACCTAACTAGTCGCACCACTAGTGACAATGCCACGCAAATTCCATTGCAATCGTTTCTTTTTTTTAGGGCCAGGAACCCTAGCAACCTTCGAATCGACCATCGCAACTTGATATGGTTTCGCAGCGCATAGACAAACATCCAAATTTTGATATTTTTTTTATAGAATTCAGTTACAAAAGCGGGAGTCAAGATTTACATGTCTCTTTCGCATCACCCACAGTATCTTCATAAATGCTCACCGACTTCGAGTACTCTCAAATTTCCCATCCCAACATTTAACAAATACCCGCAAATAGTTCTCATATCGCTAACTTCGTAATAATAATTCGATTTTCAAATCAAAATAATTCTTTCGTGTCATCTTTTCGACACAACAGTCGAAAACACCACGTGACATATTCGTATGTCGTGCACGTCACGCACGCTACGGATCAGTCACGTCACGGAGCCGCGACGTCAGTTTATTTTGTACCCATTTCCGGGGCACGCGATGTGCTGAATGTTGACAGCCTGTGAGGGGTTGGTCTCAATATTTTTCTATATATTTCATCATATTTGTGAACTTTCACGATATATAATAAGTTTACAAAATTCTTATTAACATGAATTGTTTTTGTTAAAAACTATGGGGCTAAATTAATTTAAGGCCTTTATGCACTGCTATATATATAGTTTGTGATGACATTTGGTACTCTATCACGCCAGAACGGCTTAAAAGAATTAGAATTACATATGGCACAGATATTTATTTACACACACCTTAACATCCTTACAGTAGGTATACCAACATTGTAGGCTTTGTAGATTCTTAGATCTTGCTAACATTGTTATAATTATCTTGTTTTATGTATGCTTTGTATAGTAAGCAACGACCTATTGTCGGGCCTACGTTGTTCCCCCGTACTTGGGTACTATTGCTGTAACGAAAAAATATTATTGTTGTATATGCCTAATGATTTGAAAAGAGTAACCATGGAGTTTCTTGCCGGTTCTTCTCCATGGAAGCGACCAACCCGAACCGTGCTTCTTTTTCGACGATTTATAAGTGCCCACCTGGGCCTATGTGAAATAAAGAGATTTTGATTTTGATTTTTTGATTTTGAATATGATGTTAAAAGAAATTTATAATAATAATAATAATAAAATTAATGAACTAATTTACATAATAATAATATAATAATAATAATATAAATAATTATAATATATTAGAACTAATTTATATATTAGAACTAATTTACAATATAACAAAATACACTTTAAAAACTTATATATTATCAAATAGTTTCTAAGAATTTTCTAACCGTCTCTGCGAGTTTCGGCAGGGTCTGCTGATATATATCTATATCGTTAGACATGGTGTATGTATATATAGTCGTGATTGAGTAACAGCGAGACTCGCCATATTTTTTTTAGGTGGCAAACAAACATGCAAGCCGCCTGATGGTAGGCGTCTACCGCCGCCTATGGACGCTTGCAACACCAGGGGTATCACTCGCGCGTTGCCGACCCTGCAGGAATCTCTTCACACCCTTTTTGAAGAACGCCACGTTGCTCATCTGCCACGTTGGCACTTGAAATATATCTCTGGCGGAAAGTGATGTGTGGGTACTGCCTATACACCCCTGCTTTCCCCTTCAGGACCCTTACACCATGTTTAATTCTGGAAAACAAATCTACCCAGAAATCAGTTTTGACGCGGGTGAATACACAGAAGCACAACTAGTATAATAATGACTGTTATCAATACGCTCGCACTCTATTGTAATTTTCTAAATGTGTCGCAAAGATTAAAGGACGCGCATTGTAATATAAAACCGTAAAACAAATTAGTCGACATCGCAACATAACATATGCACGACAAGCATATTAACTAACCGCAGCCGCGCGTCTGATATCGGAACGCCAGCTAATGGATTCTGTAAATAATACCACGTCTATCTCTCGTACTTGGTCCATTTAGCTCGCAATGTACTATTAATGTCTGTTCCACATTATATGAGGATGCAATGTATATAACAATGGACATTAATACATACATATTATTATTATTATATCCTCACGCCTTCCCACAAGGGTCCCCGAAGGGGTAGGCAGAGGTGTATAGGTAATACCCACACACCCACTTTCCGCCAGAGGTATATTAGGTGCCAACGTGACAGATGGCGAGTCCATCGCCGTTATTCAAGCACGACTATATATACGCCTTTGAATTTCTTCTCAGACGTATGCAGGTTTCCTCTCGATGTTTTCCTTCACCGTAAAGCTCGTGGTGTGACTAATCACTGTACTTAAGTTTAGATAAACTCATTGGTACAGTCGGGAATCGAACTTGCGACCTTTGCGTCGCCGGCAACTGCTCGAACCACTCGGCCACCACGGCTCTAATACATACATACATATAATCACGCCTCTTTCCCGTAGGGGTAGGCAGAGACCACTTCTTTCCACTTGCTACGATCCTTACATACTTCTTTTGCTTCGTCCACTTTCATTATTCCCTTCATACATGCTCTTCAGTTTAGAGTACTCTTGACCTGGCCTTTTTTCAAGACGTCCCTAATTTTGTCTAGAAACGTCCGCCTAGGTCTACCCCTACCAACACTTCTCTAGACATGGACAGTAATGCTACAATTAATTACTACATACATACGAGTATACATATATATCACTCTAAGCCCATTTCAGGGTAGGCAGAGAGTAGAGTGCCAGTTCATACGATGGATACCGATCGATTTGATCTAGGTAGTTGGAACGTGGCCTTTCTCTGTCTATTCTTGCACACACTTTCGCATTGTATAACTGTTTCGTCAATCTTTCTTCACTCATCCGTTCTATATATGAAAACCAACATAACATGCCTTCCTTCATCTTTAAAATCAAGCCAGCTATTTTCATTGCGATACTCTTCTTAAATTTTGCGAAAGGAACGAATCTCAACTATATTTATACTATTTTGATGCTTATTTAACAGTAACTGAACTGAACGATTGAGAATTTACTCATGACGCAAAAGTGGAGGTGTAGAAAGACCTTCTATGCCAAAATCTTCAATACACAAAAAGCCATTTAAATATTCAACGGCCAACGTTAGAAGCGATGCGATTGGCTTACGTCAACGAATAAGATGAAAGCATTTGAATTGCGAATCGCGTTCTAAATTCAAATTTACCCGCGATGGGATTCAGTCACGTACTTAGGATGCTATGTGACCGATGGTCTCACACGGTAGTGTTACGAACTATTGACTTAAGACAGACGAAACTACCGCTAATACCGCTTCAGTACCGAATACCAAAAATACCGCTTCAGTATTCGATATCAGAATTCCACTAAGTTCTATAAATGTCAGATAGGTTTGAATCTGTAACAACAACAACTAGATTCTTCCTTATCCGAGATCAGAGCATTATTATGTCGAGTATCAAACAGATTCTGGTTGTGTCCGGAGCCGTGCTCGCGAAATCCGGTCGAAACCGGATTGATCCGCTTAGACTTTGCCTTTGTTGTGTGCTTATAACCTGAAAGTGAAGTTAAATATAAAAAAAATCTTTGTCGGTCGGTCAGCAAAAAGTCGCTAAGTAGGTAAAAGTCGCTTAATATCTCCCTTCAAAGCTTACTTCGAGCGCCGGCAGTAATGACACTTTTTATTATGTTTTATTTAATTTGTTCAGTAACTTGAGCTCAGACGCTCGCTGCAGAAAATGAGCTTAGCCTACCCTCGTCTGGATTTGGATGAAGCTTGTGCTTTAAGCTCTATCTACGATACGAGTGCGAGAGCTCCACACATTTAAGGTATCATATATCATGAGGCCTTCATACAAAGGTCCCCGAAAGGGTCGGGAGAGGTGTAGCAAGTATTTTATTGACGTGCGCCCTACACTACAAGGCAAATATATTTAGTTAATAATTCATAGTAAAGATATCCTCACGCCTTCCCACAAGGGTCCCCGAAGGGGTAGGCAGAGGTGTATAGGTAATACCCACACACCCACTTTCCGCCAGAGGTATAATAGGTGCCAACGTGACAGATGGCGAGTCCATCGCCGTTACTCCGGCACGACTATACATACGCCTTTGAATTTCTTCTCAGACGTATGCAGGTTTCCTCTCGATGTTTTCCTTCACCGTAAAGCTCGTGGTGTGACTAATCACTGTACTTAAGTTCAGAAAAACTCATTGGCACAGTCGGGATTCGAACTTGCGACCTTTGCGTCGCAGGCAACTGCTCGAACCACTCGGCCACCACGGCTTTTATAGTAAAGAATTGCAATTTATATTTACTAAATATCAATTTATATGGGCCGAAAGCTTAAAATAAGCACGTATAAAGTGTAATAAGGAAAAAAAAGGATTGTACAATTAAGGTACATAGTAATGTTGAACATATTTAAATGTGAACAAAATCCTGTGAAACTTTCAAAGTCAAACTGAAAGCGGTTCTTTGTCTGCCAAGCCGCCGCTACCGCAACAGCGGACGGCGCGCGACTATACGATGTAAATAGGACTTCTATTATAGAGCTTAGCCTTCTGAACCGCCATAGATAAACATATAAAAATGCCGAATCCTCAGACTTCTATCGCGTCATCCACATACTCCAATTATTCTTTTTCTTTAAGTGCCTCTCCATTTAATGAAGGTTGGCCGTCAGTTACACCAATTACATCATAAAAATACGCCGACCAACTCGCCATCTGTCACGTTGGACCTTAAAAATAATAGCTACGGCAAAGATTAGTGAATTAAATTAAATAATTAATAAAAATTAAATGGTAAATATATACATTGTATCGGTACATTTACTTGGTACTTGACGGCCGTCTGGTCCAGTGGTTAGAGCTCCTGACTGCGAAACTTGAGGTCGCGGGTTCGAATCCCGCTGAGGGCAGATATTTGTGTGATGAACACGAGTATTTGTACCTTAGTCTTGAATGTCCTATGTATTTATGTATATATCTACTATATAATGGTAACTAGACAACGATATACGTTGTCTAGTTACCATAACACAAACTTTGCTTAATTTGGGACTGGGTCAATGTGTATGGAACTGTCCCAAGGTATTTATTTATTTATTTCCCGCCTACAAATATATGAAAAAAAAAACCAAATTATATAGAAACTGATTTGTTCCAAATTTAAATATTTAGCTTCCAATACACTCATACAAAAAACAATACAAAGGTGCTGTCAAAAGTTCATCAACCTTCCTTATCAGTGACTAAGTGAGCACTTTAACAACAGCAATATAATTAATAGGACGGCAAACGGTGAAAGCCTTAATAATTAATACATAAAGAGAAATGTCACATCGCCACCATAAACGGCGCTAATTGATTGTATATTATAAATATCTTCACGCCTTCCCATAAGGGCCCTCGAAAGTGTACGCAGAGGGTGTGCAATAGATACCCACAGCCACTTTCACCGTACATTCTCGATGCCAACGAGACAGATGGCGATTCCATCGACGTTTCTCAAGCACAACTATACTGTACACACGTCTTTATATACGTTCTCAAACTCGAGACGGCTAGAATACGTCGAGAATGACATCTTCTCACGCTGAACCCCTCACGGCATAAACAGAGAGAGTAGAACGCCAGTTCTCTCTAAATCCGTGGAAGAACCAATTACTTAGATCAAATCGACCGGATCGTTAAGTGTACTCGACGTACGCCGGCGAATCGGCTGGCATGTATAAAGACACTGATGCACGTGGAAGCGAAAGAGGTATGTCAATCTAGAGAGAATGATATGTATATAGAGAATACAAACATCGGTCTCTTTATAAATGCTTCGTCGGCGCACATCGATTACACTTAACGATTTAACAAACTTGAGTATCCGATCGACTTGATCTAAGTAGTTGGAACGTAGTTATTCTCTGCCTCTTCTTCCACGGCCTTAATTCAAGAGAGAACTGACGTTCTACTGTCTCAGTTTACCCCGTGAGGGATTCAGCGTGATAATATGTCATCGCGACAGTCTTTTGAGCAACGTGCTTACATTATGCATGTTCAACGTCTTCTTTCGATAAAACATAAAGACAGCAGGAGGCGACTGAGGTATTTAATTATTAAAATAAATGAATACCTTGGGACAATTTTACACAAATTGACCTAGTCCCAAATTAAGCGACGCTTGTGTTATGGTAACTAGACAACGATATATTTACTTATATAGATAGATATATACATAGGACATCCAAGACTAAGGTACAAAATACTCGTGTTCATCACACAAATATCTGCCCTCAGCGGGATTCGAACCCGCGACCTCAAGTTTCGCAGTCAGGAGATTTAACCACTAGACCAGACGGTCGTCGGATGTATTCCTCATCGATATTGTCCAATTTAGTTATTATCTTTTATCACAATATATAACTGTAAAGTAGTGTACGCAGCGTGCATGTGTGATGACGTCAGCACACTGAATGGGACACCGGACACATAAATCGTGCGCGCCTCGTAAGACAAGCTAAGGTGTGTCCACACTGCGCTCTGATAATAATACAGAATCTTCAAAGGAATATAAAGGAGAATAGCTATTTAAAAATATCTGAAAATTAATTCCGAGAAAGACAAAGCTATAGATAATGCCACGAAGACGCGCCCCACCAATTTCTGTTCGAGGGGGTCTCGGGATTCGGGGCGTAGAACCCCCAGTCTATTAATTGTAGTATGCGTGTGCACTCATAGGTAATCAGTGTGTACCGACAATAGGTACTCAAACATTAGTGCACATTTACACTATAATTTTATGGGAAAAATATTGGGGCGCGTTTTCGTGGATGGCACTATCTATACCAACTCACATACTGATCCTCACAGAACTCCAAGTATTCTGATACAATTTTATTCCATCCATCCGCAAACAGATCACATTCAGGGTTGGCAACAAGGAGGGCGTTGAGCGCGCTCAGAGTACGGCACACCGGTGACTGGTCCCTAGCGACTGTTCGATGGTTGCAAGAACATACATATCGTCACCACCGTCTCTCGCGGGCAGAGTGGAGAGCCAGTCCTCTTGTATGTCCTCCCCCTTACGTTTGGTCAATGGTCAGCCCGCCTCGCCTGCATCCCAGGATTTATTGGTCCGCTAATCTAACCAGCATTCTGCAAACACTGTTAGTATATGCTTCCGTTACATGATTGATAACGCATTGTGTTATAAGCTGTTTTGTTTCACTTCAGAATAACAGGTAAGAAGCCAAGCTTGTTCGATACCTCTGTAGTTTAAAAACTCCACGCTTTTCCTCAACAGTTCCACAAGAAGTACACTGACATTCTATTCCATCCGGAGATAAATTAAGATTGTGTGACTGATGGCGAGTACATTGCTGTTTTCTCAAACGTTGGTACGGTTGTTTCCTCTCGCTGTTTCAAAGTTCTTCGTGTGATATATCAATGTACGTAAGTTTAGAAGAACTCATTAATAAAGACCGCCGGTGTTTGAACCTTCGAGTTACGAATACGGTGTCCACCGGTAAGCGGCTACCGCCGCCTATGGACGCTCTCATCATCTTGCAGGGATCTTTTCACACCCTTCTTGAAGAACTCCATGTATTCTCTAAGGAAAACCTCAACGGGGAGTTAATTCTGCAACCTGAGCATACTTACATACATATATCAAGAAAGGCATGTGACGTAATATTCATTATGTAACCTTAAAGAGGCTTTATATTTTCACCCTACCTTGAAGGTAGCGGATACGAGGCCTATTTGAGAGGCACAAAGCTCTACGTAGGTAACGATTATACGAGTGTATTTTGAACCCACTTTTAAACGGTACTTCCGGTTCTTTCACTGAGATGTGGCAGGGTTTAAGTCGTTATATGATCAATACATCTGGTGTTGCAAGCGTCCTTAAGCGGCGGTGACCGTTTACCATCAGGCGGGTCGCATGCTTGCCACCTAAGTAGCAAACAATGCATGTTAACATATTCATTGTAATTATAAATACAATTTTTTTAAGATGTGTAAGTGAAGTTTGAATTGGCGCTCTACTCTCTCTGCCTATCCGTGAGGACAGGGCGTGTTCCTCAAGGTTCAATATATTTAAAAATACCTGTGTATGTGTAAAATGTTATTATACACAGATCTGAAAATATATCTATACAAGTAACCCAAGTTACTTCACAGAACATGAGCTATCTGACAGTGAAAGTACCGTCAAAATCGATCAGCCGTTTCGAAGACGAGTCAGTTCAAATAGTATTTTTTAAATTATATTATTGCTCAGTACTGTATTAATACACTCTCGTATACAATTAGAAAAGTTATTTTGACACTTTAAATATATTTATCTCTTAAGGTTGCTTTTAAGTTAAAGCTGTTTCTTAGCAATAGATTAATTACATTGTGATCCTTATATGATGTCCTTCTCAGACATATGCAGGTTCCCTCTCGATGTTTTCCTTCACCGTAAAACTCGTGGTCTGAGTAATCACTGTACTTAAGTTAAGAAAGATTCATTGGTACAGTCGGGATTCAAACTTGCGATCTTAGTGTCGCAGGCAAATACTCTAACCACTCGGCCACCACGGCTGTTAATTCTATTACATTGTGATCCTTATACATTGCCAAATAAATTGAAACCAAGTATAAATCAGTCGCGGCATGGTTTAATTACATGTAAAACGCAGCGGTACCAGCATTCCTCTTCCGAACACAGTCGGGGGCGGATATACATAAATCACTAGTGATGGGAACTAGACACGAGGGTAACTTGGCCAGTGATTTTGTATTTGCACAAAGGTCTCCGAAGGGGTAGGCAGAGTCCATCGCCGTTACACAAGCACTTCCTTTATGTATATAGATATATACCTACGACCAGGGTCCTGTGTTGCTGCGCTTGTTCACCGAATATATTTATATATCCTCACGACTTCCCATAAGGGTAGCCGAAGGGGTAGGCAGAGGTGTATAGGTAGTAACCACGCACCCACTTTCCGCCAGATGTATTATATATTAGTATACATATATATACTCTGACAAGGCCAGAGCGCGGGATAAGTAACTTCTGATTACTCTTAATGCGTGCGATGAATGAGAAATGTGGACACGTACACAGCAACTCGAAAGGGGAAATGAGCTCACATTTTTTAGGTAATTAGTCTAGGAGATCGTGTACAGTTGCATTATTATATCACCATATGAGAAAGGTAAAAAATTACAAAGGGTATAAATATACATTATATATTCACACTAGCTGTGCCCGCGACTTCGTCCGCGTGGTGAAGCTGGTAAAGCTCGTGGTGTGACTGAATAATCAGCATTTCAAAATTAATATTTAAATACTATTTGTTATATATACCAAGTGCAATTGCAAATCGCGTAAATGAAAGAAGCCCTCATTCATCTGTCTGATGATATTGGAGAAAGCAATTCAAGTGTCCAAACTTCATCGATATTTCAATATTCCACAAATGAAAGTTTTATGAAAGGTTACTTACTGGTGGTAAAACAGAAAGTATTTAATTAATAATAATAAAGTCTTTATTGGTCTGTGCATATTAATCCGTGTAACACTCGAAACGTATGAAGAGACTAATGAATGTGGATGTAGCAAAAGAGCTCTGTAAGTCCCGAGAGGACTGACACTTTATTTTCTCTGCCTGCCCGGACTGTGTATAGATATAATATCCTCACGCCTTCCCACAAGGGTCCCCGAAGGGGTAGGCAGAGGTGTATAGGTAATACCCACACCCCCACTTTCCGCCAGAGGTATATTAGGTGCCAACGTGACAGATGGCGAGTCCATCGCCGTTACTCAAGCACGACTATACATACGCCTTTGAATTTCTTCTCAGACGTACGCAGGTTTCCTCTCGTGAATAGATATGTATGAATAAAATACATAAAACAGTGATTCATCACACCACGACATATTACGGTGAAGGAAAACATCGTGCATCTGAAAGAAATTCAGAGATGTGCCGGACAGACGGCGTCAAACTCGTCTGTCAGGATAGCACCAAATATGTACGAGTATAAAGATCAACACTGTAATTTGTGTTCCTAATGATTAAGATATATAGATAGTGCCATCCATGAAGACGCGCCCAACCAATTTCTAGTCGAGGAAGTCGCGGGATGCGGAGAGTATGACCCGTGTCTATTAATTGTAGTGTGCGTGTGCACTCATAGGTAATCAGTGTGTACCGACCGATAATACTCAAACATTAGTGGAAGGTTGCACCCTTACAAAATAAACTGTGAGGATGAATAGTGGGGCGCGTCTTCGTGGATGGCACTATCTATATATCTTATTCATTAGTAACACAAAATACAGTGTTGTTTTACAAATAAATGTGCGATAAGCACTGCAGTAGTATTAAAGATGTGTCGCCGACATTGCCACTATACATTATAATGCATCCACCGAAGTGCAACTAGCTCTATTTCCATGTATTAAATATTGGTACTGAAGGTTATAAATATCACACAATCGACTCGGCCACAAGCTCCCTGACTATGAACTGCATAAAATGTATTTTTCATATTAACTGTTGAAGCACGAGTTTATGCTAATTCAGCACGAGTTAAAATTTCAGCCGTACATTCGGCCGCATCCGGCGTATAGTCGGAAACATTATTTCACGAGCAAAGCGGGCGCTTTTAAGTATTTTCCGTAAGGGGATGTATTTAATAGGTATTACTCTTCAAACTCGCCGGTACGTTAAGAGTAATCGAAACCGACGAGCATGTATGAAGAGACGAGAAGAGAGTATGATGAATGTGGACGAAGCGAAAGAGTTATGTAAGTCTAGAGAGAACTGGCGCTCTATACTCTCTGCCTACCCCTTTTGATGGAAAGTTATTATTACGATGCCTTTAGCAGTGAGTATAGGGAGCGAGAAGACATGTAATAATAAAATCACTGTATGTAGGTATATATCTTCACTTCCCGCAAGGGGTATGCAGCGCTGTGTGGTGCCCACGCACCCACTTCTCGCCAGAGGTATATTTTAGGTGCCAACATGACAGTTGTCGAGCCTATCACCGTTAGTCAAGCACGTCGGAATTGTTTCTCAAGAGTATACCGGTTTCTACAGGTTATTTTTCTAACTGCAAAGCTTGTTGTGTGAATTACTACTGCACTAAAGTTCAGAAAAACTCATTGGCACAGCCGGGATCCAAACTTGCAATCTTTGTTGTTCAGGCGACTATTTGAACCAGTTGTCCACCACGGCTCCTAAGAGTGTATCTAAGAGAAGAAGAAGAATAAGAAGATATCTATATATATGCAAATGAATGTGTCTGTTTATCCTTTATGGAATCGTAAACGGCTGGACAGATTTTAATGAAATATTCTGTGTTTTAGGAAGTTAATTTTATCACCTGGGCGAAGCTGGAATAAATATTTATTCCCTTTTTCATTCACCTCGCAACAGTAGTCTCCCTTTCCTCCGCAAGAAGGTCCCATCGCTGAAATACTTCATACTGGGTGTCAGATCGGGCAATTTGCGTATAATTTAATGACTACATCTCCAATAGATTATTCCACGCACGTTTTCAACTTGCCAGGAGGTAAATTATACGGGACGTAAATTATATTCGGGTTACGGACGTGCCATAGTTATTGTTAAAGATATCTTTTTCTCAACAAATGGAAGTAGTTAGCTTCCAAAAAAGATTGCACGTTCGGATCCCGACTGTACCAATGAGCAATTCTACCGACCGATAGACCGTCGGGGTATATCAAAATATGCTCGCTCACACAGACTCACCAATCCGTACTATTTTATCGGGCCATTGCAGCGCTCGACATTGGTCATAAATCATAGAGTATTGCCGACTCTATGAATAATACGCACAATTGTAATTGATGAGGACGTCTGTCTGTACATTTTTCATTTAAGCTTGAAATGGACCCGACGTGAACTTAGAATTGTGGACATCATTATACAGACAATAACATAATTAAATCTGATTGTTGTTTTTCCTACATTTAATTCTTGTATAGGTATATACATTAGTATTCAATATCATCACGCCTTAACGCAAAGGGGTAAGCAGAGGTGTGTAGCAACTCACTCATATTCCGTCAGTGATATATTTTAGGTGCCAAGGTGATAGATGGCGAGTCTATCACCGTAACTAAATCATGTACAATACGTAATAAATAAATACAATTATTTTCGAACGAATGCAGGTTTCCTCTCGATCTCGTTCACCGTCAAGCTCGTGGTGTGAATGATCACTGTACTAAAGTTCAGAAAGACCCTTAATAGGTACAGTCGAGTTCCAAATATCAATGTCTGTGTTGCAGACAACTCTACTACAACCACACGGCCACCAAAGCCATTAATATCTATGTACATTCTAATTCTAATTTCTAATTGAACGTGGTGTAACTAGGGCGCAAAGCTATCTATCCATGTTGAGAGATCAATCCGTAGAGTTCTACCTGTCGCATTTTTTCTAAGTAATAATCATAAATTGTAAATGATATTTGCACACCACTAGACCAGTGGGCAAGTCATCGTGACGCCACAGACTCAAGGCCACAGGCTAAAGACTTTACAATTATGACATAATAACGTAATTACGACGGCCAGTGATTGTCAAACATTTTTTTATAAATTCATATATTTTGTGGCCAAGCTGCCAATTGCAATGTTTTGCTGAATATATTAGCAACTGATACATATATTATACTAGCTTATGTCCGCGGCTTCGCCCGCGTTGAGTTCGAAAAAGTAGCTTTGGAAATTTTCCCGCTAGAATCGGTTCAGCCGCTATGCCGTGAAAGAGTATATATCTCAACATTATAAAAAAAAATAAGTAGCCTATGTCCTATTCCTAGGTATAAGCTATCACCATTTCAACTTTCAGCCAAATCGGTTCAGCCGTTTGGTCGTGAAAGAACCGCAAACATCCAAACATCCAAACTTACAAACTTTCACGTTTATAATATTATTAAGATTTTTCTCCTAATTAAATGAAGAAAAGCTGTGGTGGCCGAGTGATTCGAGCAGTCGCGTACAACATAAAGATTGCAAGTTCGAACCTTGACTGTATCAATGAATTTTTCTAAACTTAAGTAAAATGATTAGTCACACCACGAGTTTTCCGGTGAAAGAAACCATCGAGAGGAAATATGCGTACCTTTTATGTAACGTCACATATGTAATATTACAAAATAACCCCATCTACACATTAAATTAGCACCGAAAGGTTGACAGCCGCAAGCATAAGCCATAATCCCACCGAACCGGTTCAAATCAGAGCCTTCGAAACCAGCTTAGTTGACCGGAGAGCACAGACGTGCGCGCATGGATTTCACTGGCAAAGTTGTCATTTTAACTGGTGCCAGCTCTGGCATCGGTGCAGCCAGCGCCAAGCTGCTCGCCAGCTATGGCGCCACCCTTACCTTGGTGGGCAGGAACAGACAGAGACTCCAAGACGTCGCACGAATCTGCGAGGACGCTAAGAAGATTAAACCTCTATGCCTCCAATTAGATTTGACAGTGGAGAACTCTTGCGAAGAGGCCGTGCGGAGGACGGTCGAGGCCTTCAGAAAGGTAGACGTGTTAATAAACTGTGCTGGGAAGGTGGCGGTGACGTCACTATTCGACACGACGATGGAAATCTTCGACGAACTGGTCGCTTTGAATCTACGCGTGCCTTATAAGCTAACGCAACTGTGCCTCCCGCATCTCAAACACACCAAAGGGAGCGTTGTCAATGTTATAGGTGCACCGATGCGGGTCAGACCGGGGTTCTTGCCTTTTGCGATGATAAGAGACGCCATGGAGAGATTCACAAAGGCCGGTGCGCTGGAATCTATATCGGAAGGTGTGCGGATGAACGCAGTGAGACCAGGCATTACTCGTACCAATTTTCTGGCAAATTTGAACGTAGATGATGAATACATGGATCAGGCGTACGACAAAATCTCACGTATTGTGCCCAATAATGTCATTATTGAACCTGAGGAGATAGCCAGAATGATTGTGTTCGCAGCTAGCGACACTTGCCCCAATTTAAATGGCGCTAATCTGATTGTCGACGGTGCTGCCTCGTCTTATTGAGTGGGAAAGAGATGGAAATAAAAAAAGTACGAGAAATAAAGCCATCGGCGAATGCGTGAGACGGAGTTAATTAAATAATGTAATTAAGGTATTTAGGTAAGTGTTTTTATTCGTTTACGATTATTTGTGCTTAGGCGTTATAAATAGCGTTCTGTTCTGTGATAAATTAGCTGATAGACTAGTTATGTAAATAAAATATTTGTTTATGAATGAATATAAATGTATTTTTTTTTATGTGAATTTCTTCTCCCCATTTTTTTTTTGTAAGCAGTGGTAGTGCTTATGTAGTTTATGCTATCTTGAAGCAAACAAATTGGCATAATATGAAAACAAAATAAACATGATTTAACTTTCAGAAACAGTCATAAAAGCTCATACATAAACATGTCCATCTACATATCATCGCGCCGAGTTCCTAACGGTGTATGTAGGTAGAGAGAAATTAGAAGTAGCTCATATAGCATCTGAATATACATGTATTACTACACGCCTTCTCACCGAGGTGCCTGAAGAGGCAGGTAGAGGTGTTACAACACCCTATTTTTCACATGGATATGTACTTATGTATCTTGAACAATTAAAGTCAATTTCAAATTAGTACTCAAAACCGACGAGCATGTATATGTATGAAGAGACTGATGAATGTGAACGAAGCGAAAGAGGTATGTAAGTCTAGAGAGAACTAACGCTCTATACTCTCCATGCTCGTTAGGTAATCGGCGTGATGATATGTATGTATGTAATTTCTAATACACTCTCTGATGCCGTACCTTAAAAGTCACATCCACATTATTAGTTACGACTATGCACTTCGAAATTTCAGCCCCGAACAATGGTGAACTCTCGAAATGGGCATCAATATTTGCATTATTTATCCCAATGGTTGAAACCAATATTGGACTATAACTTGGGATTATTGTGGATATTGTTGGAAATATCCAGTGTTTATTTCATAGAAACGGTCCATTCGGGATGAAGGTAAAAAGGATTTAGACCATAAAAAGTAACCAGTTGTTACTGCATTTGTTTGTTTGAATATTCAGAGTGCTTTTTGGTAACGAACAGACGAGTATATAATAATATATCCTCACGCCTTCCCACAAGGGTCCCCGAAGGGGTAGGCAGAGGTGTATAGGAAATACCCACACACCCACCTGACAGATGGCGAGTCCATCGCCGTTACTCAAGCACGACTATACATACGCCTTTTGAATTTCTTCTCAGACGTATGCAGGTTTCCTCTCGATGTTTTCCTTCACCGTAAATCTCGTGGTGTGACTAATCACTGTACTTAGTTCAGAAAAACTTTGCGACTTTGCTTTTGCGACCTTGTATATGTATGTATGTATGAAGCAATATATCTCACACGAGTGTTGTTAATGAAAAAGCACAGGCTATTGTTGTGTCCGCCGCTATTTCACGGCCCCGTGTGTTCCCATCCACATTCAGAAGCGCAGTTGCTTATATTTACGGTTTCTGAGCTTAAGCTCAAAACGTGTAATTAAAAAATGCATGATTCTAAGAGCCGGCCTGGCTGAGCAGTTCGAGCAGTCGCCTGCTACATAAAGATTGCAAGTTCGAATCCCGACTGTACGAGTTGAATGAGTTTTTCTGAAAAGTACGGTGATTATTCCAAAGGGGACGTGGACGTACTCCATATATATTTTTTTTTATTTAATAAATATGGCAAACAAGCATACGGCCCACCTGATGGAAAACGGTTACCGTAGTCTATTTACGCTCACGATACCAAAGTATCACTTACGCGTTGCCCCTCTGTGTTCGGAGAGTTATAGTGTATTGGCAGCATAAGGTTTAATCCCTCTGCTTCCAACACAATGTAACAATCCTCCGCCCTCTCCAAGGAGCTAATTACTGGAAACCTTATTCACCACGTAGGAACACAACACAATAAATTGTGTTATTTGTCTACGGACTTCTATAAGGTAGAGGTCCTGCCCCAGTCGGGCAGCTCCAAATTCGAACGGGAAACCCGTTATGCCCTACCTCTCTTAAAAGGAAATTCAATAACTTATGCATTAATCGTGATAGAGACACGACGGCGGACTCGCCATCTGTCACGTTGGCACCTCAACTTATCTCGGTTGAAATGAAAGGCGCTGCTAAACATCTCCCTAACCCTTTGAGTACCTTTGTAGGCACGCGTTAAAATTATGCAGACAGTATCCTCACGCAAATTTCTTCGCGGAATTAGCGTAGTGACTAGAGCGCCGGTTCATTCTAGACTTACGGACTTCTTGCGCTTTATACACATTCATTTCTTTCTATTGGCGCCCTTTCTTAGAATACTTGATCGATTTAATCTAGGTAGTCAGAACGTGATCTCCTGCGTCTTTCCTTACACACACTTTCGCATAGCTTATTCTGATTCTCCAAACAAAGAAAATCTTTAATCGTCAACATTTGCAGCACGTTCCATACAAAACAACACATGCAAAAGTAACTACATCTAGAAAACTACAATGTATATATCAACGCTGCTTCACGGAACGTATCGCACAATAACACGAACAATATTAACATAGGATAACAAGCCGGGTACGTTCCCCAAGATACAGTCGCAACACTGCCATACAAGCAGATCTTTACTGCAAATACGCTTCTGTGAGCAAACAACAACTAAAACATATTACAATTTGTTTAGGGCCTTCGAACTAGGATCCCCGAAGGGTAGGCAGAGGTGTATAGGGTGTACACACGCACCCACTTTCTGCCTGGCATATATTGACGTGACAGATGATAACGAAGTATAAGCACAATCCTACTAATATTTCAAATGTGTTTTTTTTTATAATAATAATATATATCCTCACGCCTTCCCACAAGGGTCCCCGAAGGGGTAGGCAGAGGTGTATAGGTAATACCAACACACCCACTTTCCGCCAGAGGTATATTAGGTGCCAACGTGACAGATGGCGAATCCATCGCCGTTACTCAAGCACGACTATACATACGCCTTTGAACTTCTCAGACGTATGTAGGTTTTCTCTCGCATAAACGGCCAAACGGAATTGCACGAACTTTGCAAAACACGAAAATTGCACAACGACAGATAAATATCTGGAATAACACATTCCAGTTGGAATAACAATTGTTCCAAAAAAACAAAATTACACCGATGAAACCGCGGGGCACATGTAGTGAAACTGATAAAGGTCCAATTATCAGTACAGACAGAGGTCAATATTGATAGTACACGCAATATCACGACAAAATAGACTCTATGAGTACTGCAGATAAGGCAATCAGTTTGTATCTAAGTGCTGTTCAGACTGCATGTGTTGTGAATCTTACGCATAACGATAATACTACCGATGAAGATAGTCTTATCAGAGTAGAAACAGTCATAAACGTTGCTACCGTTCCGTCAGATTGTTTGAGCACTATAATATTACTGGAAAACACAGTGGTACAGTGAACGGTTTTGAAATCGATTTGACAACCGAACTAGAATGAAATGTTAATTTAAAAGAAGAACTTGAAAAATTACCATAAAGCAGTGAACAGTACAACCTACCATAGAGACAAAAAGAATAATGAATTCAATAGATTTCATAAACAAAGTGGTCATTGTAACAGGTGCCAGTTCTGGTATAGGAGCAGAGACCGCAAAGGTATTCGCCGAACACAGAGCTAAACTGTCCCTAGTTGGAAGAGACAAAAGCAGACTTCTCGACATTGCAGCACAATGCGAGAATAGAAACGGCTTAAAGCCCCTAACCTTACTCTTAGACTTAACTCGGATAGGAAGCTGCGAAGAAGTTGTAAGCAAAACGATCGCCATATTCGGTAGGATCGACGTTTTAGTCAATTGCGCTGGAAAATTGGTGCTTTCATCACTTTTCGACAACTCAATGACAGTTTTCGACGAAATAATGATGATAAATATACGAGTGCCGTACCATCTATCCCAGCTGGCGTTACCACATCTAGTTAAAACCAAAGGGAACATCATAAACATTGGGACGTCTATGTCTGAAAGGTTTAAGCCAGGAATCTTACCGTACATTATATCAAAGTCAGCACTAAAGACTTTCACAAAGCATGCAGCGCCAGACTTAATCACCGAAGGGGTCAGGATCAACACCATTAGTCCAGGGACGACACGAACGAACATTTTAGACAATTTGAACTTTAAAAGACCCTGCCAGCACCTGGTGTATCAGAAATTGGGAGAGGACATGCCGAACGGACAGGTGATAGAGCCGAGAGAGGTGGCCATGTTAATATTGCTTACTGCTAGTGACACGTTCCCCAATTTGAACGGATCCGATTTGATGATCGACGGAGCCGCTTCTATGGCATAACTTTTTATAGGCACATCATTATACTTGTCACGTACTTCAACAAGGTTATGTAGTTAAACGATGCAATTGTGGCGTCTTGTAGTATTGAGAAAAAAATTATAGTGATTCCTAATGGTTGAAACAACTTGACGGTTAACTGAATTGGAATTCTTATATATTTATGATCTACTGTGTATTCAAGAATAACGGCTCCCCTATTTCTTATATTAGGCGATGTATTCATAACATAATAACGCTGAGTAGTATTAAAATAAAATATAAGGAATATATAACGACTTTCAATGACTCCCTTTGTGTTGGTGAAGATATGTCTCAAACTGAACGGATTTTTAGGACAGGCAGATTGGTTTACGAGGAAACGTTAAGTGCGATGTATGACATTTTCAACAATTAATAATAATAATACATCTTTAATAACAAAAATAAAATTTTACATAATAATACATTTCCAATGGTCCCAACATTAGAAAACTCCTGTATCGTGGGAAATGTGGGAATTATCGTCATATCTTATGTAATTAAGCCTTATTTATGGACCCAAACGTTGCTCATGAACAACTCTGTCTAGTTTTGAGTTTATCGGTAACAGACAGAGAGACGCGGCAGGGAAGACTGTTTTAAAATAAGAAGTCGATTCAAATTCTCGCCGAGAGTGCAAAATAATTTATCTATTGTCACACAATCTCGACAAATTGTCGCAATTCTTGGCATCCCAAGGCTTGTGCTATAAAGCGAGTAAAGTAACGCCACATAACTAACTCATAAGTGGTATCCAGTGCCAAATGGTTGGGACAATAAGGAAAACCCATTTAAGGATAAAGTAGTAAAAATAGATTAAAATGTATGTTTATATATCTTCAAGCCTTACCGCAAGGATCTCCAATGGGGTAGGCAATGGGGTATCAACACAGTTATTTTTCCTTTTTTTTAATACCACACGAGTGGCAAACAAGTATGTGGTCCGCCTGATGGTAAGCGGTTACCGCCGCCTATGGACGCTTGCAACACCAGGGGTATCACTCGCGCGTTGCCGACCCTGCAGGAATCTTTTCACACCCTTCTTGAAGAACTCCATGCTGTACTCTCCAGGGAAAACCTCAACGGGGGGCTCATTTCACAGCCTGAGCGTTCGCGGAAGGAAAATCCTTTGGAAATTATCCCTTGAAAGTTTCTATTGCCAAGCCGTGGTGACAGAGTGGTTCGAGTAGTCGCCCGCAAAATCAAAGGGCAAAGTCGAAGCGCGACTCGAGTAGTGAGCAAACAAGCACACCGCCTAATGTTAAGCGATTACCATACCACATTCTTTTCACTTACCTAATAAACGAAAGAACGCATGAATGAACGAACAGAATAAACAAATGAATGAACAAACGGAATGAATGAATGGAAGAGCCGAAAAGATGGTTTAAATATCCCAAATATTTCAAAACCCCAGAAGTATCTACCTCGGGGTTTTGCGTCATAGTAGATGAGAAGTTCACAATGTGTAAATATAGAAATTAATTTCGCAGTCAATTTGCGTTCGTCTCGATTCAGGAGAATAGTAAATCATAAATTCTGCTCGCGCAGACGGGGCATATAGCTTTATTTATACACTTAGTTTAATAGAATACACTAGCAGTACCCGCGGTTTCACCCGCGTATAATATGATTTACCTAAAAACCTCTGCCTACCTCTTCGGGGACTCCAGTGGGAAGGCGTGAGAATATATTATTATTAATTATTATATAATTTGATTGAGAGGCAGAGGAAGACCACGTCCCAACTACTTAGCTCAATTGCATAGTACAAGCTTTGCTTTTGTTTGGTCAATTTGAGTGTAACTGTCCCAAGGTTTATAATATAAATGATTTATATAAGAGTAATCGAAACCGACGAGCATGTATGAAGAGACTGATGAATGTGGACGAAGCGAAAGAGGTCTGTTAGCTTAGAGAGGAATGGAGCTCTAGGCTATATCACTATCCCGTGAGGGACTATCGGTGTGCTCATATCTTTATTTATATATTTCTTCAGTGCGTGTGTTTGCCACTGAACTCCTAAAGGGCTGGTACAGTTTTTAATTAAAATAATTTTTAAAAATTTTAATAGGAAAATCGCCAAAATATGTGATAGGAGATATGGCTCAATATTAGGAAACAAAAATTGTGTTCTTAAAAAGTGTGTGTGTGTGTGTGGGTACTACCTATACACCTCTGCCTTGTGGGAAGGCGTGAGGATATATTTATTTTCCCATATCAAAAAACATTAATCATGTTGCCCAATCCCTTTAATAATGTCGTCATTTTGTTATGTTTACAACTATTTGTTGTATTGCATCGTCGTGATGTATACACTACACTCTGTAACTTCTACAGCACAACTGTTCTACTTTCTGACATCCTCTATAATTCGTACTATTTGGAGGGTATTTCAAATATTTCAAAAGGAAAATGCGTGCATTGTTCAATCATGAAACACAGGAGACGGACAAGTATGCACTCAGCTAGCGATGGTTTATAAATAGCATTAACGATAAGAACTGTGAGAGTGCGAGCGATCTGTCAGGGCGTGTCATTAAATGGATCGAGATGACAGGCGGTGGGGCCGCACTGTAAGCGAAGCGGTAGCTGGAAAATACAATTTAAAAAAAATTACTGAATAGAAATAAAATTGAATTTATTCCAACGATCATATTTATCACATACATCGAGAAGAGATTTGCAAAGCAACGAGCTGTGTGATTGTACAGATATAAAAAAGGCAAAAATTTTCTAAGCCTATAATCTTATCTTACTTCTTAATAATATTATAAATGTGAAAGTTTGTAAGTTTGGATGTTTGCGGTTCTTTCACGGCATAGCGGCTGAACCGATTCTAGCAGGAAATTTTCCAAAGATTCTTCTTCGAACTCTACGCGGGCGAAGCCGCTAGCATAAGCTAGTATATAATATACTTCTCTGAGGTGTCCAAGATAAGGCACTGTTGCACCAACCGAACTACTTACTAGATGCGTGGATAACGCAGCTGGTTGCACTGTTGTTAACTCTAGTTATTATTGTACTGTTATATTAAGCCATAGTGTACTTGTTTGTAATCATAAATAAATAAAAAAGGCATGTTAGGTTGCGTTGGACATGTAGAAAGAATCAGTAAATAAACAGATATATGTACTGCAAAAGTGTGTGGCAGAGGCGAGCTTATCTAAAATATATATCAGGCAAAAAGTGGGTGCCGTTGTAAAAATGTCTAAAAATACATATCTTTCACACCAAATCATAACACCTGCTAAAGCTCTCTAGTACTGAACCCACAACCCCAACTACTCGGAAACAGTTCCAGTTGTACATGCTGAAATAATGCCAACAATAGCATAGTGTAGTGCTGTTGTCCGCGACACTTTTGCACCGTCCATTTAATATGCTTTGTTTATATAACGCTTACGTAGTTAACTCAAATAGATAGTTTGATTGATGCGGTATTAATGTTTGCTTTATAGACGGCAGGACTAAAAGCTAGCTATATCTAGTGCCTTCCACGAAGCACCCACCATATTCTAGTCGAGGGGGTCGCGGGATGCGGGGAGTATGACCCGACTATATTAATTGTAGTATGCGTGTGCACTCATAGGTTATCAGTGTGTACCGATCATACTTAAACATTAGTGGACACTTACACTATAAACTATAGGGAAATATAGTGGGGCGCGTCTTCGTGGATGGCACTGGCTATACTAAAGATCAGAATTTCAGAATTGAGTACAAGAATCGTCCAATAGACTACAGTTGGAAGATTCTTGTACTGCTCTTTAGTTTCTTAATACATACATGCATATCTCGACACCTTCCTCCCCGAAGGGGTAGGGGGGGGGGGTGTGTAGTGACTAACTCTTTTCGCTGGAGATATGGGATAAGCTGCCAACGTGACAAATGGCCAGGCCATCGCTGTTACTCAAGCACAACCATACCTGCATACGCTTCTGAATTGCTTCTCAGACGTATGGAGGTTTCCTCTCGATGTCTTCCTTCACCGTAAAGCACGTGGTGAAACTAATCACTGTACTTAAGTTTAGAAAAACTCATTGGGTACAGCCTGGATTTGAACTTGCAATTTTTATGTTGAACCACTCGGCCACCGCACCGCAAAATTGTACCGGTAATATATCAGCTACACCTACCCGGACGCACCGCTTATGCTGATGAGTGAATTAATGCAGCAGTAATCATTTTAAATCTTCACACTCAGCACATAAACATTCCTAGCTCTGCGACGTATCATTAGCGCGATCTAAATAGCAGGCAGCGCCATCTACCGTCCAATAATTATTATGTAACTTGACATTCAACACACCTGACTCGAATTCATCACATTCAATCACTTACAAACGGTATTAGAATACGTAACACATTCATATCTCGCCTTGTCCCTCGCGGGGTAGGCAGAGAGAGTAGAGCGCCAGTTCTCTCTTAGACTCTTTAAGTGTTTCAAAATTAAGCAGGTGAAACCGCGGGGTACCATATAAGGAGCCGGGACAGAATTGAATACCAAAATGAATACTGCTCACAAATCATTCGGCCGACAGATGTCAGTACTATGGGAGAAATAATAAAGAAACAAATGACGAATTCCCGTTCAGAGCGCCGGGACAATATCGGTTATTAGCGCACAGACATTCCGACATTCACAAGAGATTTATCAAAGCCTGCGTTGGATTTATGAATTTATCTTTTCTCGACTTCTTAAGAAGTGCTTTTCAAATCTTTGAAATCGTAGTTCAAAAGATGCGAAACGGGCGAAACAAATATTCCCTTCGACGTTCATACCCTGTTTCCCAACGTGACAGATGTATCTGTGGACGTCCCCAGGGTACAACTTAGCATTTGTCCTAGGATATTTCCTCGCATGTACATATAGATATAGGTTTAACAAATCAGCGTCATGAAAGTCGTTCCCTAGAGCTTCGGCTGATACAAATCCGAAGGTCGCCACATAAAGCCGACATACATATCGGTGCCGGCTTTATGTGGCGGCAGTATGTGGGTATAACTATTCCTTTGCCTCGTTCCCTACGAGGACTCTAGCGGGAAAGCATGGAGGCAAAGAATACGGCATTTGTTCCAAGAGTATCTTATCTGAAATGACAAAACACCTGTACATACTAATATTTTAACATTTTCATTTACAAACAAATATATTATATTATACGCAATTATAATTAATGTACTCAGTTCACGCTTTCCCACAAGTCCCCAAAGAGGTCGGCAAAGATGTGCAGTATTCACACACCTACTTTTTGCCGAAGAGACATATTTGGGTGCAAATGTGATAGATGGCGAGTCCACCGCCGTTTCCAAGAAACGATGTCATAAGTTTAAATTTCATCCCAACACGTATGTAGGATATCTTTTGATGTTGTGGTGTGACTAATCACAGTAAATAAGTGTTGTAAGACCACTTGAACCACTCAGCCACCACGGCTATGCAGTATAAAAGTGTGGCTAATACTCTCAACGGTCCAATGGTGAAAATCACCCAACGTGGGTAGTCAGAAAAGTTCAAATTTCCGGCGTCGGCCGCACCCGCCCGCGGCGCGTCACGTCACTCGATCTCTGATGCCTGGAGCGAGCGGACTCCTATCGCCGGAAATTAAATTCAATAATTTGACGTTTACCGATGGACGCGATATCAAATTTTATTAAAAGGCTTCGTGATATAACATATCATTTTAAATCAGTGCTTAAATAATATTAAATTCTTACCCACTTTCCGAAACGATATAGATAAAAAAGTTTTCCTTACCTAATCATTCGTTTCCAAATCGAAACTTTTTGTGTAAACTCAATACTATGAGTAATGCCAAAGTGTGTACTAGTGAGTAGAAACACACTTTTTACCTAACAAAAACTGCTCCTATGATGTCTATTTACGATTAACGTAGCAAACAAAGTAAATTTTATGTTATGCATATGAATGAATGTGATATGTATGAATGTAAGTGATTTATCGAAAATTATGTAACTGGCAACATTTACTTACCATTTTGAATAAAATTAATATCGTAGGCAAATTTTAAACAAATACAAATAATATATAGCTTTGTTATCGCCAATTTTAGGGTCCTTTCCAAATAGATATCATTGCAAATTTTTTGTATTTATTCACACCACAAGGTGAAGAATGGTGGAATAATTTAAAAGACGCTTCCTCAAGAGACAGCAACATACTTTCCATCTATCACACAGACACGAAAATGTATTGTTATACCCTCTGCCTACACACTTCGGAGACACTAAAACTTAAAACGTAGGTAACAAGTACGTAATTAGGTAACCTTGTAATCCCGTATTTTGTATGAGTCATATTATTTAAAAAAAGGAGCGCCACAAAAATGTACGATAGACGGGGGAATTTCTACATTTTACAAAGCGATTGTGTTAGAGATAAATTAAACATACGATTAGTATAAATGAACATATGTAAATAGAACTGTGAAATTTAAAATATATCCACGCGACCAACGTAACGTGACACATCTATAGTTTCCCGATCAAAGATTAATCGTCCAAACAAAATCAGCTGTTGCGTACTAAAGAGCTCTATTCAAATTGGTCTTGCACTATTTGGCAAGCGTCCATAGCATCAAACTCGATTCCCTATTGTAGCTTCGTGTTCGAGGAAACAAGATCGTATAACAAAGACATAAAGTTGTAAATCGATATCTGTCTTCCTCGAAAACTTATTGGCTTTTGATAGTCGATGCGGAGGGACATGAGTGACGATATTAAAACGAGATTAAGACGTTATTTGTCATCAACTCTTTTTAAATCTGGGGTAAATCATTAAACGTAATAATGACACAGACAAGCATTACTAGTTTTATTTAGATGTATTTCTTTAATGGATTCATGATTGAAATAATCACGCGATAATGACTGTCGTACTACTCAGTACTCATTGTAGTTGTACTACGATCTACGTATAGTATGTAGTGGTCTTGTTCATGTTTTCTTGCCATCGCGCAAAGGTTTACAACGGCGTAAGCAGAGGTGCCACAACACCACTTGTCACCGGATATATACTTAGGTGAGTGACAAATACCTCTGCATCGTCGTTTCTCAAGCTCAAATTTTTTTTTTTCCTTGTCAACAAATGTTTGCAGGTTTCGTCAAGACATTTTCCATCGCCTTTTACCGCCGCGTCCCGAAGCTGCAACCTTTGTTTTGTCTTGCAGGCGACTCTAGCCACTCGGCCACCACGGCTCTAATAATAAATAATATTATTTTTATCGACCCATCGACTATGTATCAAAAGCCAGTTTTCTACGGAAACAGGCACACTTTCCAATCTCAGGGCATGAATAATTCTAAGCGCACAGGAAACTCATACATTTTTAGTCAGTCTTGGGACCCTAACCTGATTTACACGAGATAAAACGATACACGAATGTAGGGCGAGACCCTAAAGGTCACATTTGGAATATAGCTGTGATAAAAATCAAGTTTTAAAATAAGAATACTAGTAGAACTTGTTCCTAAATCTCAGATAACAATGGAATACAATTTGTCTATGACTTTGACTTTTATCCTAAAGTCTATGATCCTACAGGGAGAGCATTTAAATATCATAGGTCTTCTACTACGCACCTCTCGCTCCTTGGAACCACAATGGTCTTGAGCTGCGCGGTTTCAAAGGAGTTTCCTTCCGTAACGCTCAAGTTGTGGAATGAAGTTATCTTTGAGGTATTCCCTAGAGATACAGCATTGAGTTATTCAAGAAGCGTATGAAGATTCCTGCAGGTCGGCAACGCGTGAGCGATACCCCGGGTGTTTCAAGCGTCCATAGGCGGCGGTAGCCGCTTAACGTCAGGCGGACGGCGTACTTGTTTGCCATTCTCACTACATACATCATGCATACATAGATACATACATTTCATCACGGCAAGAGAAAAGTAAAGTGTAAGTTAGAAGACAGGCGCTCTCTCTGTGCCTAACTCGTGAATATTTATATATGTATGCATCAAATGACGAAAAGACTTGGTAGGATCTGAAATCGGTCGTGTCCCACTCGACTTTATCTCGTCCGTCACCATGACCCCCAAGTTTGAATGCAAAGTGCAAAGTGGCTCAAGGCGCAGTCTCCACTTCCTCGGAATAACAATGTGGAATATGATTTATATCATGCAGTGTAACCGACTGTTTGATCTACAACTTCATCGCTGCCATCTTTTCTTTGTTTAAGTTCCCAACTATTCATGACTCAGTATTAAGATTTTTGAGTATTTAGTAAATATCCCTAAAATGTATCATTGGCGGAAAGCGGATGTGTTTGTACTACCTATACGCCTCTGCCTACCCCTTCAGGGACTCTTATGGGAAGGTGTGAGGATATATATTATAGTATTTGAAACTGTATTCGAGCAAAGGTAGTATCTATATCATGAATAAATAATACCGAAAAAAGCAACTAGGTATTGCGCTGGATCGCTATGTAGACTTGCCCAGGCTAACACAGGCCCTCTCTATTTCTTTATGTACTCCGTAACTATAATTTATGAATCCTCAGTAGGCCGGACGTCCGATAGGTATATTTTATCCCTCGGGAACAGTTGACCTACGGAATGGTATCACACGTCAGTAATCCTGGCAAAATGTATGCAAAATTTCATGTTGATCGGTTAAAATGTTGAAATGTGAAAGCAAGCAAGAAGCATACAAACTCACCGTCCCATTTTATAACATTAACCAGATGTGCCCCGCAGTTTCGTATGCGTTTAGCATAATACACTTCTTCCCTTAGGTGGTGAAATACATATAAATAGTCTACAACCTACATTAATGAGGAAGTCATCTGTAGCAAAAAGTTAAAAATCCGTGTGATTATCGCGATCAAATAAACAAACAAATAGTGCCTCTTTATAATATTATATATTAAGATATATTCCGTTTTTCAGTACGACAATTTATTTGTAGTTCAAGTTGTAGTAAATTTTAGCAAGTTTTTAGGTTTCTATAAACCTAAAAATTTGTATGATCATGAAAGAGATTCGAACTTGCTATCGAAGCTATCTTCGAGATAGCAAGTTCGAATCTCTTTCATGATCATACAAATTCAATGTAATGTCTCAGAATTTAAGTACAGTTATTAGTAACCAATCGCCATTACGGTAAAGAAGTCATCGAGAGGAAATATTCTGCATACATACGTATGGGAGGAAATGCAAAAGATATTCAATCGTTCCATATCCGGCGAAAAGGAAACCGTAGTTACGTACAAAAGCAGATCTGAAACGACATCTTTTATCCTTGTGTTTCGCAGCATCCCAGTTGGAATTCAAAGTGCAAAGTGGCTGATGGGAGATGAATAACAATATAACATGAAATATGATTTGTAACTTGGACTGCCGAGCAACAGTGTTGACATTTACATTTGTCTGTGCGATCTCTCTGGATATTTACATATACTAGCAGCATCCCGCGGTTTCTTCCGCGATAAATTCATATATTTAATTACTGCTCCGCTCCCTTATATATTATATATATTATATATATCACCGGCGAAAAGTACTCTGAGTCGTTACTCAATTTGGGATCTGTGAGAGGACAGATGTTAAATAACAACCACATTTCGCTTTTTGCCATCAACATAACAGACAGCTCTTTAGCGCATACAAATAGACAGACTGCGATTTTTCCTTAACAATGAGGCGCGCGTAAGTATTAAGCATAATAATCATTCGCACAAACTCATCCCACACTAACATCAGTCATCGTAACAACGCAACGATTTGTCGGAAACGGATGTGGAGCAGAATCGATACACCCATACGGACGGACAAAAGGCTGTGTTTGTCTGTATTGCCGCTTATTATATTGCCGATGGTCTGTTCTAGAGTTGTTCATGATATCGACTCGAATATTGTGCAAAAAATATATATATATGTACGTATGTATGTATGTATGTACATACATATCATCACGCCGAGTCCCTAACGGGGTAGGCAGAGAGTATAGAGCGCCAGTTCCCTCTAGACTTACATACCTCTTTCGCTTCGTCCACATTCATCAATCTTTTCATACATGTTCGTCGGTTTCGAGTACTCTTGACATTCCCGTCCTTGAGCGTCCGACCGATGTATGTATGTGTAATTTTTTACCTTAACCTTAAAAATAAACCATGGGACAATTTTGCACAAATTAACCCAGGCTTAAATTAAGTAAACGTTGAAGTATGGTATATAGACAACGATATACATAAGTATATATGGTTGTCTAGTTCACATAGCTTACCTATCTACTATTATAAGAATATAGATAGGCATATAATTATATACATAGAATATCCAAGATCACAAAAATATCTGCCACTCTCTCTGACCACTAGACCATGGCCGTATTTTTTTTGCTTTGTATGTACGTTGTTGTATCTTTGGTTACGGAAATTTGTGGTATTCAAGCGCCGGTAAGCGCTTAATCGATCATGCCGGAGCACGAGCCAGTCGCTCCTGCCCTCGTGGGTGGCACTCGAAACGTCAATGTGTCCATTCCAATGTCAATATGCGGACCACGAACCCGACAAGCATTGATAATTTACGCTGCATCGACTGTACTTCGCGAGCTCGAATTTACTGCATTTCGGAAGGAGCCCGAGGGTAGGTAGAACAAAAAAAAATCACCTTAAATTAACTAATTAATAAGATGAGCAAAGATGAAGAGGCATACAGAAAGAGAAAGAGAGTAGATCAACGGAAGAATTTTTTTTCATGACATTATCAACTTCTAAATTTATAATTATTATAGTATTAAAGAAACATATTATAACCTCAAAAATAAATCACAATCGTAACTAATACGAAAAAACTGATAATGCACACAAATTGATATATTTTAACAACTACTAGTTTTATAATAAGTAGGTTCATTAACAAATAGAATGAAGTCCAAAAATATATAATAATATCAACGCCTTCCCACAAGGGAAGAAGAACCCTTTATTGGGCGAAGATACATTTAGGGACGCACATGACAGATGGCGAATCAATTGCCGTTGCTGTTAATCACGGTGGGAGGGTCTTTGGCCAGCAATAGAATGTACCAGGCAAACAGGAAGAGAAACAGTACTTATTGACGTTTGCTGCCTTACATAACAGACGATGCGCCATCTATACACATTACAGCTCCGTTTAGGTTTGGACACACATCACTAGCAACGAAAACAATCATTTTAGCAACCTCCTCTGGTTCTAGAACCGTGTGATCGTTCGATAAATCTTCATAGAGTTTATTTCTTTCGTCTTCTTCTATCGCTAGGTTCGCAAGTAGATTCGTTCTGGTCAAACCTGGCCTAACAGAATTGACTCTCACTCCTTCAGTGGCCAATTCTATAGCCGAGGATTTAGTTAGTCTTTCGAGGCCGGAATTAGCGATCGAGTACGGCAGAAAGCCATGTCTCACCCTCGTGTATTTCGTTCCCATCAAATTCACAATATTCCCTTTCGTCTTAGCCAAGTGTGGTAGAGCTAAATGTGTCAATTTGTAAGGCACTCTCAGATTGATGTCGATTATTTCATCGAAAGTGTCAATGTTGTCATCGAATAGCGACCCCATGGTGAGTTTTCCTGCGCAGTTGACAAGGACGTCAATTCTGCCAAACATGCCGATGGTCCTGGCCACAACGGCCGCACAGCTCCCGTGCGCTGTCAAATCTAACTGAACACTGAGCGTCGTTATTCCCTTGGCGTATTGGCATTTTTCAGCTACACTTTTGAGCCTCGCGCCGTTTCTCCCAACCAAGGACAGGGTGGCACCATGTTTGGCAAATAACACTGCTGTCGCTGCACCAATACCCGAGCTGGCGCCCGTAACTATGACTACTTTCCCATTAAAATCCATCACGTTTAGTTCAGAACGAGTGTGTTAGTGTACTGGCCATGGCATGGCGACTTATCATAATGATACGACACTACTGATACGTTGTCTATTGGATAACAGCTTTATTTACATTTGAAAAAGCCGTGGTGGCCGCGTGGCGCATTGCTTAATTTAAAGTATAGGTTCAAATCCTGGTCAGTACGGCTGGCCTGTTGAAAGTTTCGCCATCTACTATCAAAAAAATGCTTATAATATTCCAGATCAATGTTCTGGAATTTTTTGCTCTTCATAGAAATTTTGATATATTGGATTTAATGAAATATTGGCCTGACTTATAAATGCCCTGGCAAATGCCACATTTAAGGCTTCGAACCTTTTAGAGCCCTACTGTACCTACAGGCCAAGTGGAATGACTGGAAATTTAACCCTGAAAAGGCAGTTATTAATGATCATGATTTTCACGGTACACATATTTGTAAAGAACTCTTCAGAAGAGTGTAAATGAATGGCAGCACTCCGATATTCATAATAGAATTGAAAATGTCCCTATTAAATGTAATGTATGCAAAGGTAAGTAAACTTAAATAGCAGTCAGGTCGTACAAAAAGGTCAAAAACCCGCTTGTTTTTGACAAAGACAAGCAGAGGGAGTTTCATTAGACTGAAAGATTTATAATTTTAAATTTATGTGATAGAAGTATAGAAGTACTAACAGTTTTGCACTAACGGGATCCTAACTACCTATCTTAACATACAATAAAGTCTTCTAATTGGGACGTTAGAAAGTTTTAAGAGCCGTGGTGAAAGAGTTGTCGTTTACAAGTTCAAACCCCCAGTGTATCAAAGCTTTATTTATCTTAAATATCGTGTTTAGTGACACCACGAGCTTTACGGTTATGGAAAACATCGAGAGGAAACATGCATGTTTGAGAAGACATTCAAATATATATCTATCTATCATCGTGATTTAAACGGCGAAAAGAGTATGTTATTATACCTCTGCTATTTCAACGGAAACCTTAGCGGGAAGTGGTAGAGATATGGATAATTACGCCGCAAAGAGAGTAGAGCGCCAGCTCTCTCTAGACTTACAGACCTGTTTAGCTTCATCCCCACATACATAAGTCTGGACATTCATGCTCGCCGGTTTCTTATACTCTTGACGTTCCCATCCAGTGTCCGATGGATATAGGTAGATGAAACGTGGTCTTTCTCTACCTCTTCACAGACTTCCGCGTTGCATATCGTATATGATGTTAATATATGTAACGTCAAGTACAACACAATGCAACTAGACACCATAGTGATCACCTGTTCCTCTCCATTAGCCAATTGCAGCGCCATTGTTTGACGAGATGGGATCGTGAGAGCATTGTTATTGAGGGAAGGCGAGCGGATATATCTATCCCTATTTCGAAAGTGATCTTCTTCATATAATTATAGCTGTACTCGCCGCCTACATACATACATATAATCACGCCTCTTACCCGTCGGGGTAGGCAGAGAGCACTTCTTTCCACTTGCTATGATCCTTACATACTTGTTTCGCTTCGTCCACTTTCATTATTCTCTTCATACATGCTCTTCGGTTTAGGGTACTCTTGACCTGGCCTTTTTTCAAGATGTCGCTCAATTGGGCCTATGTGAAATATTAATATTTTGATTTTGTTTTAGATTTTGTAAAACAGTACAATATAATAGATGCATGAGACATAAAAGTGACATACTCGTGACAAACCACCGACCAAGCATCGCGCCGGTGTGACCGCATAAAGCATGCATCACTCACGCCAACGCGACACAATATTGTTTTACAACATTTTTCATAACTAGTTTTCATGAAACTTTACAGAAAAAAGTACACTACGAAAGCATGTTGCATCTGAAAAAAATATATATATTCGTTTTCAAATAGTTCCATATTTATATTGAAGCAACTTTTGAGTACAGAAATATTATTTTTTCATACTTTCCGAGAAAACCTCAAGGTCAACCGGCATCATACACGATATGTATGTACCGAACTAGCCGTCGTCGTCACTCCGAATTCCTCAAGGGGTAGGCGAAGAAAGTCTTTTGGCCATTATAGCAAACGAGAAATATTGTAGGCGTAGACTTGATATCTCTCAGTCTATCATTTTTTTTTTTTTTTTTCTTAAACTGTAAACGCTCAAAGCTCCTTACAGATAGCATCCTGTTAAATATTTACACTGTTCCGAACTTAATGCTTTCCCCTTTTTCTCAGGCCTTATCAGCCATCTGCAGGCGCCAAGAGTTATTATCACCGCTAGGCAGTGCGGTCGCGCTGACACAATCAGATGCTCTCGACGATGATCAATCAGCGAGTGCTTTATCGCCACTTTCCACCGGAGTTATATTTTAGCTGCCAACGTAACGTGCCAGCTTGACCGATGACTTTAAATCAAAATAAAAATATTTTTATTTCACATAGGTGTAAGGTTCGGGTTGGTCGTTCCCATGGAGAAGAACCGGCAAGCAACTCCATGGTTACTCTTTTCAAATCATTAGGTATACAGTAACAATAGTATTATGTTACAGCATTAGTACATAAGTATGGGGGAAGAACGTAGGCGTGACCATAGCGACAATCGTTGCTTTCTTTGCAAAACATACATAAAACAAGATAAGTATAATAAAGTTAGCAAGATCTGGGAATCTACAAAGCAATGTGACTATAACTTTGAATTTCTTCTCAAACATATCCAGCTTTACTGTCGATGTTTTCTTTCACCGTAATTATTTATTTATCTATTTGCCACGCGGACAAACCGGGGGCAACAGTCAATGTTCCATATTAAAAAAATCCACGAACAATTGTGAACCGCAAACGTGTGTACAGAGGTTAAATGGTCTCAAGACACGAGTACGATATATTAATTCTGTGCACGTAGTCACCCCGTTCAGTATGTTTGCAAGCCGGTATCGCCACCAACCAATTCCCGTTTGGATGACGCGAAGTTTAACGTTTATGGAAGTATTAAGAAAACGAGGGTTTAAACATATACATAATCATTTAGGTGCCAACGTTACAAACGTACACGTTACATCGTAACGGCGAATCCATTCGCTTTTCTCAAGTACACACGTTTTTGTATTTTATTCTAAAAAGTATGCAGGTGTGAAGAGACTGATTAATGTGGACGAAGCGAAAGAGGTATGTAAGTCGTGAGAGAACTGGCGCTCTATACTCTCTGCTTACCCCGTTAGGGACTTGGCGCGAATATGATGATGATGATGAAGTATGTAGGTTTACTCTCGATATTTTCCTTCACTGTAAAACCCATGGTGTGAATCACTGTAGATACTTAATTCGGAAAACTCATTGGTACAGTCGGGATTCGAACTTGCGATCTTTATGACTGCTCGAACCACTCGGCCACGGCACATACGACTATGAACCTGAAAATATCTACCGTGTGTGTGTTGTATAATATACTTAACACCAGCGAAATCCCTTCAATTCCAAACACCTAACCGAACATATTTCCCAACAAATGCCAGGTATCTCGCACGTCCCAATTAGCGACACTGTCCCTAACTGAGGTAACCGCGCACTGGTTACAACTGGTTAGATCCGGACTGGTTAATTTACCAGTGTGCCGGTATTAAATGCGTTCGTTGTTTAAATGTAAGATGGAGTGCATATATACTAAGTGGATGCTCAATCAGTGATCATTGTGTAAAAAAGTGGCAAGTTCTACACTAATTTGATTAATACATTACACAACATAATTTATTATTATTATTACGTGTAGCTTAGGCGTACTGGCGCTCTACTCTCTCTGCCTACATTTAATTTCCGTTAGGGAATCGGCGTGATATGTGTGTGTATGTACCAAATAGGAAAATGTATCGCTATGACATGATTAACATCCAGTCGACGGCCTTAGTAGGTAATGTGCTAGTGTCATAAATTCACATCATTATGCAGAGTCTTTAACGGAATAGGCGTAGAGGGTAGAGCGCCATTTATGACCTAACTAATATTATAAATAGGAAAGTGAGTTGGTGCGTTACAATTCCACTTAACAATTAATTCATGAAACTTTTCATATCAATTGACCTGGATACAGAAAGAACAAACAAACGTTATCTTTCAATATTACAATTTTAATAATTTTGTACTTTTTCTTTTCATTTAATTAATATTTTGTTTCGTTATTTCGTTGTTTCTTTCTTATATAGAGTCGTAGTTATTGCCTAAATGTGTGTTAGACCATGGGGCCAAGAATACACATATTATATTTATATGCGATCTCTTCGAAAACTCTGCGGATTAACGATATTAGATCGAATCCGCAATGAAGAGATTCGCAAGTCAACTGGCGTGAATGAGGGCGTGATTGTAAATATGAAGAAAGGCATGTTACGTTGGTTTGGACACATAGAAAGGATGAGTGAAGAAAGATTGACGAAATAGATATACAAAGCAAAAGTGTGTGCAAGAAGAGGCAGAGGAAGGCCGCGTTCCAACTACCTGGATCAAAAATCGATCGGATTCTCAAGGACGGGAACGTTAAGAGTACTCGAAACCGACGAGCATGTATGAAGAGACTGATGAATATTCGGGTTAAGGATCAGCAAAACAAATTGAGATTTCTAGTTTAAATAACGTTTATTCACTTTGTAAGAAAACACAGTAATTGTAACAGGAAAAACGGAAATGCATAGAGTGTTGCAATAACAAAAATATTATAGTGATGGGAAACACTTAGGACAGAAATCAACAAACAGCGTACTAACCGATTTAGTCGATTATAAAATTTTCTATCTAACACTCCCTCTAAAATTTTACATTCCAAAAACTTTTATAAAACATAATAAAGAACAACCTGACTACACTCAACTTATTCACCTACTTTACAAGACAACAACTGGTCTCTAATAAAAATAAAAGGTTGAGCGGACAAAGGCTTGGTAAGTATATCTGCTAACTGATGGTTACTAGGAACATATTCTATCTTAATCAAGCCTAACTCTACTTTTTCTCTTATAAAATTAAATTTTACATCAATGTGTTTAGTTCTTTTATGGTATACAGGATTATAAATTAATTTAATGGCACTCTGGTTATCTACTTGCAAGTTAACACAATGAGAATCTTCTCCTAAATCAGATAATAACTGTTGTAACCAGAGAACTTCATTAGCAGACTCACAAGCAGCTACAAATTCTGCTTCAGTTGTAGAGAGTGCAACTGTCTTTTGTTTTGAACTACACCATGTAACTGGTCCTCCATGCATAAGAAAAATATAACCTGTAGTAGACTTTCTACTATCAACATCACTAGCAAAGTCTGAGTCTGAATAGCCCACTAGATTGTTGCTATGTTCATATTTAATACAAAAATCTTTTGTCTTTATCAAATATCTTAAAACACGCTTAACAGCATTTACATGTTGTTGACTTGGATTATTTACATATGTTGAGTAGGCTCAACACATTTACAATGAATGAAATATCTGGCCGAGAAACAGAACACAAAAATAACAATGAACATATTGCCTCTCTGAATGGAAAGTTTACCTTGTCTTCATGTAAGTTTTTAGTTATAACAACATTAACATCAGCTGGAGTACTAACTGGATTAGCATCAATCATATTAAATCTTTTAATTATCTGCTTTATATAATTCTTCTGATGAATGCAAATACAATTATTTTCTTTAACTATTTCCATTCCAACAAAATATGTTAAGTGTAATTCTTTAATTTTAAAAGTCTGTTTCAAATAATTAATTATTTCACTGACTAAATCTTTGTTGGAGGATAAAACAAGACCATCATCTACATAGATAATAAGAAAAACTTTAGTATTATTAAAATTACCTTTAAAAACACAGTTATCAGCTTTAGATTGCACAAAACCATATTTCTTTAAAAACTCTGTAAACTTTTTATTCCAACATCTAGAACTTTGTTTTAGACCATACAAAGATTTATTTAATTTTAAAACATATTTCTTATTAATTGAGACTCCCTCTGGTATTTCTAAATGAATATCCTCCTCTAAGCTACCATTAAGAAAAGCTGTTTTCACATCAAATTGTTGAATTTCTAAGTTATATTTAGCTGCTAAAGATAAAACAATTCTAATAGAGTCATATCTAGTAGTAGGAGAGAAGGTCTCCTTATAGTCAATACCTTTGATCTGATGAAAACCACGGGCACACAAACGAGCTTTGTATCGCGTTGTCCCATCTTAATTATTTTTAACAGCAAAGACCCACTTGGAAGTAATTAATCTTTGGTTACTCCTTAGCACACATGTCCAGGTGTTACTCTCCTCATGTGAAGATAATTCCTCTTTAATAGCCTTACACCATTCTTCCTTCTGCGAACTGGCCATTGCTTCTTCAAATGTTGTAGGTATTGCTATCTCTACCAGGTTAGCTTCAAAATTTCTGTTGATACGAGGTCGGAGGTTGATGGAGTCACGCACATCTGTGTCTGTTAACTCTTGAGATGGCTCATAAGTCACATCACCACTATCCTCATCATGGCAACTGAGCATGCTATCATCCTTTTCTTCTGATGAGCTCTGTGTGTCACCATCTTGTGCGCCATGCTGCTCCACATCTTCCAACTCTTCTGTATTATTCTTTTTCATATCCTGAAGAATAATTTCAGATATATTTCTCCTGATAGTTGGTATTTTATTCTCATCAAATATAACATTTCTTGATATTCTTATTTGCTTTGTTCTAGGATCATACAATCTGTAATTTATATTGTCATAACCAACTAATATCATTTTGTCACTTTTTTTATCAAGTTTCTTCCGCAACTGGTCAGGAACATGGACATAACATTCACTGCCAAAAACTTTTACATGACCCATCTGAGGTTTGTTCCCCGTCCACACCTCATAAGGTGTCTTATTAGGAGTTTGACTCGAAGCGGTTCTATTCAATAAGTATACAGCACAGTTTACTGCTTCAGCCCACAAATTCAATGGTATATCTCTTGCATATAACATAGACCGAGCACTTTCAACAATGGTGCGCATCTCCCTTTCTGCACGACCATTTTGTTCAGGAGTATATGGTGCTGTGCACTCATGAACTATGCCTAGCTTCACTAAGTAGTCTTTAAATTCTTTATTTACATATTCTCGCCCATTGTCTGTGTGAAGGACTCTCACGTTGTGTGTAAAGTGATTTTTCACAATAGCATTGTACCTCTTAAAATATTCAAGAGCATCACTTTTATTTCTCATAAAGAAGACATGTCTATAACTTGTAGCAGCATCTTTGAAAAGAATAAAATATCTCATACCTTGAACTGAAGTATGATTTAGCGGCCCACATACATCGCTGTACAACAAGTCACCTGGCTGCTGTGCACATCGGGGTGATCTTCTAAATGGTAGGCGGTACTGCTTTCCATAGGCACACGCTTCACATATAAAGTTCTTCATTTCACTATCACTTATATTCAGTCCTCCAATCACATTATTCATACACATATTTTTTATTTCCTTTATGTTTAAATGTCCAAGCCTCTCATGCCATGTTTTCATATTACTTTGAACATTCTGAACTAAGTTGCATGTATCAGGAATTACAGCTTTAATGTTCAATTGGTACAGGTTATTTGCTTGAATTCTGGCACTCATAACAACTTCATTGTTATTGTAAATCAGTGCTGTAATATCTTTCTTCACTATACTGTATCCTTTCTTCATAATAACACCTTCAGAAAACAGGTTTCTATGTAGACTTGGCACATATAAAACATCATGTAGTATACTTGACAACCACTGTCCATTTACGTATCTCTGTATCTGTACTTTTCCAATTCCACAAACTTGAACTGACTGCTTGTTTCCAACTGTAAGGGACTTCCGATCACACTTCTTCAATTCTTCAAAGAAATCTTTCCTATATGTCATATGAGCTGAAGCTCCACTGTCTAGGATCCAAATATTCTCCTCGCTACTGTCAAAACCATTAAAATTGTCTTCCACATTGAATGCAAGCATGGTCTCCTCTTGTTTAGGCCTTCTGTTATTTTTCTTAGGTGCCCGACACTCCTTTAAGAAATGACCACGTTTCCCACAGTTGTAACATTCAAAACGATGCTTCGGGGGCTTACTTTGACTTTGGTTTGAACTTTCTTTCTTATTATTCTTAGCATTTGAGTTCTTCTGGTTTTTCATACTGTCTACCAACAATGCTGTTTCTTGTTCTTCTTCACAAGCCATACTAGCCTCTTCATCGAGCAACCTAGCAGTAAGGTTGACAATTGTTTGTTGTTTTGGATCCAAAGACATCCATGCTTGTCTGAGAGTGCGATACTTGGGGGGCAGTGTACCCAGAATCTTAGTAATTACAGCCGTATCACTCAATTCTTCTCCACTCTCACGAAGTTGTTTGGCTAAGTTTTCTACTTTGGATATGTGTTGTGCAACTCCGTCATTCGGCGACATTTTATATTGGTAAAACCTCTCATGGATAAACATTTTGTTCAATTCACTCTTTTGTTCGTAAATCGATTCCAGTTTGCTCATTATTTCACTAGCGGTTTCACAATTTTCTATTAGCGTAATTTGTTTCAAATCCATGGCGGATGTTATTAGGAACATCGCGGTGCCATCATTTTGCAACCACTTTGTGTCATCTTGGTCACCAGTCGGTTTCTTTGCAGATAAATCTATCCCTTTGGCTTTGAGAGCACATTTGATTTGAAACTTCCATTGACGAAAATTGTTTCCATCAAACTTTTCTAGTTGCATCGGCCGGGCGTCCATTGTAGGTTATAAAACCGGCCGGCGAATTCGTTTCCGACAAAAACTATTTCTTTACACCTGATCTTCAATTTCGCAGTCGTTTGCTACTGGGCCCATAACCTATTCGGGTTAAGGATCAGCAAAACAAATTGAGATTTCTAGTTTAAATAACGTTTATTCACTTTGTAAGAAAACAGTAATTGTAACAGGAAAAACGGAAATGCATAGAGTGTTGCAATAACAAAAATATTATAGTGATGGGAAACACTTAGGACAGAAATCAACAAACAGCGTACTAACCGATTTAGTCGATTATAAAATTTTCTATCTAACAATGAATGTGGACGAAGCGAAAGAGGTATGTAAGTCTAGAGAGAGCTGGCGCTCTATACTCTCTGCCTACCCCGTTAGGGACTTGGCGTGATGATATGTGTATATTTATATGTGTTCAACAATTAGTGCAAACGGAATGTTTTAAGTGCGAGGCATTCCGTGCGAGACTTGACGGCGGCACTGCCGCTCGCTTATTCGGCGGGTAGCGACCGCGTTACACGACCGGCTAATTTACCGGACCGCCGAGATCCGAACACTACCCGACTGATTAAGTGCACCCTTCGATGGCTGACCCCGTAGCACAGAACAATGGCTTGATTTATGCTCTGCGCTTACGTGAAACGTTTCTAATGCAATCAAATTCTAGTCCATTTCTTTACATGCCTAAAGAAGCGCATATACCTAAATGTGTCATCACGTCACACGGGGAAGGTAGAGATAATAGGGCGCTAGTTCTCTTAAGCCTAGACTTACTTACTTAGACTTTTTACTAATGTCTCCCTGTTTGTTTTGGCAGATCGCCGACTCTGCTAAACCAATTTTGATAGTATTAACTAAGGCAACATGCAGTACAGAAATCGGCCTAATCTTTTCAAAGGTAATTTTCCTTACACATATATGTATTTAAGAGCATAACGGGTTTCCCGTTCGAATTCGGATCTGCCCGACTGGGGCAGGACCTCCACCTTATAGAAGTCCGTAGCCAAATAACACAATTTATTGTGTTTTGTTCCTACGCGATGAACAAGGTTTCCAGTAATGAGCTTCTTAGGGAGGGGGGAGGATTGTTACATTGTGTTGGAAGCAGAGGGATTAAACCCATTATGCTGCCAACACACTATAACTCTCCGAACACAGAGTGGCAACGCGCAAGTGATACTTCGGTATCGTGAGCGTAAATAGGCTACGGTAACCGTTTCCCATTAGGTGGGCCGTATGCTTGTTTGCCACTCTTGTTGTATAAAAAAAAAGTATAAAACACACGGAATTAATTATCTATCATTCGGTTACGAGCGAACTCAGGTGGAACCGATTCTGTGTATAAAAACATTACGACGATAGGGAAAGTTTTCCACGACGCTGGAAAAATTACGCTAAATGTTTGGTGTACGCAAGAGATAAACGTTCTGCGATGAGGTACATAGCTGCAATAACTACAGAAGCGCTTAGAGATACCCTTAGTAAGCGCTTATTGTTGCAAGCGACAACGGGCTGCCGTAACCGCCTATGGACAGACGAGCAACAAGTTCGATTACCAATTTAGTTGTATAAAAAATTAAAATATAATAATATATCCTCACGCCTTCTCATAAGGGTCCCCGAAGGGGTCGGCAGAAATATGTAGGTAATACCCACACACTCACTTTCCGCCCGATATATATTAGTTGCTAACATGACAGATGGTAAGTCCATTGCCGTTACTCAAGCACGACTATACATACGCCTTTGAGTTGCTTCTCAGACGTATGCATGCTTTCATTCAATGGTTTGCACCGTAAATACTGTGGTGCTTGCCACACAAATATACCAAAAGATAAATATCCCATGTATGCAAATATGTATAAAAAACAATGTAACTTATCATAGACCGCTCTCGCTCAAGAGTTGTACCGCACTAGTCACTTTCATTGCACGTGTGAAATATTTTTTTAAATACCTTTTGTTTACGCAAACCGATAGCGACTAATTAACCCGGTGGAAATCTGATTTATAGCATAACTGCACTTTCTATTGACTACGTTTTGCGATATTGAAATATAATGGCATTTAATAAAACACTCATATCATCGCGCCGACATAGGGCAGGCACATTAGTAGAGCGCCAGTATTCTTTAGACTTCTTCCGCATACACACATCATCACGCCGAGTCCCTAACGGGAAAGGCAGAGAGTATAGAGCGCCAGTTCTCTCTAGACTTACATACCTCTTTCGCTTCGTCCACATTCATCAGTCTCTTCATACATGCTCGTCGGTTTCGAGTACTCTTAACGTTCCCGTCCTTGAGCGTCCGATCGATTCTGAGAGATCTGCCTCTTCTTGCACACACTTTTGCTTTGTATATCTGTTTCGTCAGTCTTTCTTCACTCATCCTTTCTATTTGTCCAAACCAACGTAACTTCTAACTTAAAACAGTCCTTTATAAATGCTGGCCGGTTACGAATCATGTCATGCCCCATGAGTTCGAGCTAGTGTACCATGGTGAGTTCGTCGCCATGTTCCATGCAAGACTATACATACGTAATTGAATCCTCAAATATATGCAAGTCTGCTGTCCATGTCTGCCTCCACCGTAGAGCTCGTGTTATGATCAATAACCTGTTCTTAATTTCATAAAAACCTCGGCCACCAGGGCTTAATCACTTGTTAAACATAAATTAGCCGTTGAAAGTTTACTTGGTTAAAGGAAATTTCTCTTAATTATTTATAGAGCTTTCGTTAGCAAATGATCATAAAGTTGAGTGGTTAGTAAATAAACGGTTTACGATTGCACTACTCGAGAGTCACAAACTATTGTACTTTTATTGTGACAATCACACTACAGGAATACCTAGGGCAGTGTTTTAAATCGTCCCCTGATGCCCACTGCTATCTGCTACCCCCGCACCTCTAGCCATCGACAAGAATTCATCCTCATACCTTGGAACCAAACAGGTCTCGGCCACTACGCGGTTTCAAAGAAGTTTTCCTCTCGAACGCTCAGTAAAAATTATTTAAATATGAATACTAATATCTTTATATCGTTCAAATCGACCGAACAATCAAGCCTGGCAACGGCCAGAGAGAGTATAGAGGTGCTGAGATATTTATTGCACATCAACCTACATAAACGACATAACCAATTCAAGGAATTTTCTAATGAAAAAACATATGGTCTAATTGAGAACCTCCTCCTTCCTTTGAAGTCGGTTAAAATAGGCTATTGGTATGTTTAATTATGACATACTAGCTTATGCTTGGCCCGCGTGGAGTTCGAAAAAGTAGCTTTGGAAATTTTCCTGCTAGAATCGGTTCAGCCGTTATTCCGTGAAAGAGCATCATACATTATTATAATTTAGGAACTTTGAATTTTTCGGGATTAAAAAAAACATAGCCTATGTCCGATTATAATATTAGTAAGGTATGATAAGATAAGAGAAAACAAAAGAAGAACGACATGTCCGTATGATTTGAATACAAAGTGCGTGCAAAAAGTGCAAAAGAAAAGTTCCAAGTGATGAAAATTAGATTATTATAGAAGGTTTAAAGTTAGCTATCTTTCCGCAGTTATCTTTTATCCATTACGCGTAAATAATGTAGCAGTTTTGCGACACAGACGCCGGCTCGCGTCACACCATAAATCACTGTGACACTAGAGAAGTGCAAATTACAAAACGAACGCAGCGTGCACTCAATATGCTTTTATTTATCTTCAACAGACAGACAGACAGACTGTGCGAGTGCGACTCACATGCACAGACAGAGATAGCACAATGAATTATGCACGAGACATATTGGCAGTTGAAAGGGAACGGAGATGCTTTGCAAATGGCATATTTCTGCTTTAGATGTGTTCTGCTTAATTGACGTGATAATGTTTCAGGCATGTATATCTCTATCTATAATAATAATAATATATCCTCACGCCTTCCCACAAGGGTCCCCCAAGGGGTAGGCAGAGGTGTATAGGTAAAATCTACACACCCACTTTCCGCCCGAGGTATATTAGGTGCCAACGTGACAGATGGCGAGTCCATCGCCGTTACTCAAGCACGACTATACATACGCCTTTGAATTTCTTCTCAGACATATGCAGGTCTCCTCTCGATGTTTTCCTTCACCGTAAAGCTCGTGGTGTGACTAATCACTGTACTTAAGTTTTTAGAAAAACTCATTGGTACAGTCGGGATTCGAACTTGCGACCTTTGCGTCGCAGGCAACTGCTTGAACCACTCGGCCACCACGGCTCTTCTACAATCTTTATCTCTATCTCTATCTACAATTTATAAATATATATAGTATAAAACGAAGTGTTTCCGTCCCAGCCGTCTGTACGATGGTCCGTCTGTCAAACCAACTAGGTCTAATCGATCGAACGCTCTAGGTGGGAACGTCAGGAGTACTCGAGACCGACGATGTATGAAGAGACTGACGAACGTGGATGTAGCGAAAGAGGTATGTAAGTCTATAGAGTACCGACGCTCTACCCTCTCTGCCTAACCCGTTAAAGACACACCGTGATCATATGGTATATAACATTTTTGTTTGCACTCCGCTCCCTCTGCCTTCCCCGTGAGGGACTCGGATGCTCGGCGGACAATGTACTCGTACCTATAATAATTTTTGTTTGAAGATTTTGAACTTGCTACACGTGTATTCTTACCGAGGCAGCTAAAGAGCCGCCGACTTTTCTCGGGCCTTTGATATCTCATAAGCCTCGAAAGTATTAATACCTTATCAAGACTGTTAACAAGAAGGAAAAAAACAATTTTCCCCTGTCAAAGGGGAAAGTTCTACCCCTCGTTATCTCGCCAAGGTACCCGGCGTACACTTCGGTGGAGATCGGCGAACGGCGAATTTTCCAATATGATTGAGTCCTGTTGAAAAATGAATTGCAATTTAAACTCCTAAACACGAACATTGAACTATTCATATAAAGAAAAAGTCTCAGAAAATATAACAGTTACCTTCTAGAGGAAGTAAAGTGTAGTGAATATATCCTCTCAAAGATATCAAATTGTCAATATTATCAGCTCACTCCGAAATATGATTTCTATAGATAGATTTTTCTTCAGCACTACACTTAATACACGCCTGTGAATTTGTTCTAAAACGTATGCAGAATTCCTCACGATGTTTTTCTTCACCGTAATACCCGAAGTGTGATGCTGTACTTAAGTTTATAGAAACTTATTAGTCAAGATAGGATTTCGAACTTGAAAACCACCTACCTTAATCGATAGAAGTCGAGGTCCGTACCTCAAACGGAGTGCCTTTAGCTTAGCATTTGCTAAGAAAACACAGCTACAGAAATAGCGATTAAAAAACGTAAAAAATACGTAACGACGTAAAAAAATAGCGATTGTTGTTTAACAATCGCAATTTTATAATCAAAATAAAAAAGCATGCGGTCCGCTTCATAGTAAGCGGTTACCACTGCTTATAGACTCTCTCTCTCTCCCTCTCTCCACTCTTCTGTTAAGTGTGAGAGAAATAAAACGAAAATAATGTCTTCTGCAATATTATGAAACTCGTTGAGGGTCCACTGTAGAGAGAGTCAAGCAAACAGAGGTATCTCCCAGGAAACTAAATAAAAACGCTCTCAGGCGAAGATAATACGGCGGTTTATTAGAACAGAGATCTAATAAATGTCATGGATACGTTTCTTTTCAATGGAATAATTTTATTTATGTTGAAATTGTAATTGTAGACAGGAAATAATTGCAGACCGCAATATTAACTGCTTTATACAACAAGTATAAAGGTGTTTAGTTTGTAATTATTAATAATTAATGTGCCCCGCGGTTTCAACCGCTTGAGATTTGTTTTTATACTATTTTTTCTATTGAAAAAAACATATCCTTTATATAAATCCAGCTATTAATCTCCCTACCAATTTCATCCAATTGCACTCATACAGAATGGAATTACATGAAATTTGGTAAAAAAGGAACAAATATCCCGACGAACTTTCACACTTTCTTTATTTTATACCAATGGGGTGCGCACAATAATACGCTTGTTACGACATCACATTAAAAATCTTTGAACTGTTCGGCTTTTCTGTACTATATAATATGTATGTTTATACATAAACCTTACTCTTGAATCAATCTATCTATTGCTGAAAACTAAATCAAAAAATGTTGTATGGCTTAAAAGATCTAAGCGAACAGACAGCGGAAGCGACTTAATTTTATACAATGTATATAGTTGTATGGATGTATTAACACTGATTCTACGCCAATGTATCTAATTACATGCATAATGTCACACATTATCGCTACTGGCCGCCGCAATTAGAGGACGCTACCGGGCAATAGTCGTTTCGACATGGATGACGTCATTGGCGACCCCTATTGCGTTTTATGACGTCATTACATCATTAGGGCCCCGGGATTGTCGCGTTTTTCCTCAAACGCAGCAGTAGTCCTTTGTCGTGGCTTATAACATATGAGACGACGAAACAGTGTAGACAATTTCTATGTTGGTCTTACAGACAAACAGTTGCTTCTAATAAATAGTTCCTTCTAATATTCTCGAAGGGGTAGGCAGAGGAGTACCCCGCACATCCACTTTCCGCTAGAGATATATTTTAGGTGCTAACGTGACATAAGACGAGACAATCGCCGTTACTCAAGCACGACTATACATATTTGAATTTCTTCCCAAACATATTATGTAGGTTTCCTCACGATGTTTTCTTTCACCATAAGGCTTGTATTGTGACTTAACACTGTACATATGTAAGTTTAGAAAAACTCATTCGTACAGTCGGGATACGAACTTGCAATCTTTGTGTTGCAGGCAACTACTCCAACCACTCTGTTACGTCGGCTACGTTATAGAAACACGTGAAGAGTGAGAAGTGAAATATTAATACCGACTCTGTCCGTTTAAACTGTCCAACACTAGTGTATAGTCATGAGGAAAAAGGTGCCTTCCTCATTGAATCAACCAATTTTCACCTCGAGCCAATAAATAATATAGCATGAATAAACCATCCAAGATTCAACGGGCATTAACGGGCGAGCGCTTCCAATGTATAAGATTGTATCTGCACGGGACACGCGACCGTGCCGCCCCGTGCCGCCAGTTCAGTTACGTGTTTATGGCTATTGGGCCTGTGTATTGTATATCTTTTACTTTACAATGACAATGGGATGGTGAATTTAAAGCGTATATATTTTAACGTTATTTTAGGTGCTGAATCGAAGTAACCATTTTGTAATTTTGGGGTTTTGAGATCACTGGGGAATTGTGTTCTAAACTAATATTAGGAACAGATTAGAAATACTTTATTGTTTGTACTTAAATTATTGCTATATAACAAACTTGTTTTATTGTTTGTAATAGATAAACTCGAAAACTAGTCACCTGATTTTAAAAATTCTTCCACCTTTGTAGAGCTAAATTATTCCGGAGTAATTTATTTATTTATTTATAAGGTACACCAACAATACACATATTAAACATTCAAGTACACTTAAAGATAAAAATAAAGTTCTGATATGTGTATCAATGACAGGTATACACAACATTCATTCATACTCATGTTCAGTAATATGAGCATATACCTACATTATATTTGAAAACACACGCCGTCGAGTACCTTACGGGGCAGGATAAACCGTCAATTCTCTCTAGACTTACAGTCACTTCATACATGCTCGCAGGTTCCAGTACCCTTGACGTTCCCGTAGTTGAGTGTACGATCGATTTGATCCAGGTAGTTGGAACGTGGCCTTCCCCTGCCTCTTCTTGCAAACACTTTCGCTTCGTATATCTGTTTCGTCAATCTTTCTTCACTCATCCTTTCTGCATGTCCAAACCAACTTAACGTGGTTTCTTAATCAAAATCAAAATCACTTCACAAGCAAAAGCACTTTGCAACCCACACCAAAAAATATATATCTAAGAAAATTCAGGTCACGACGCGGGTCATACCGCGAGGCACAGGTAGTGTTAAATTCCTTTGTCGGTGGATCGAAGTGGAAAAGCCTACTCATGAATCAACAAGTGGAGCGGTGTATAGATCTAGAGAAAGAACTAATAAAAAAAACATTAAATTAGAAGCCGTGGCGGTCAAGTGGTTTGGGTGGACAACACAAAGATTGTAAGATCGAGTCGAACTTTAGAACAATTATCACACAACGAGCTTTTCGGTGAAGGAAATAATCGAGAGGAAACCTGCGTGCTTGAGTGACGGCGATGGACTCGCCATCTGTCACGTTGGCACCTAAATTAACATCTCCGGCGAAAAGTGGGTGTGTGAATACTCCGCTGCCTTTGGGGAACCTTGTGGGACGGCGTGAAGATATATATGTTAGTTTATTTTAACTTTTTTATTAGTCCTATGTGACACTGAATCCCATTCAGATGCTTAAACATTTTATATACTGTCAAACTTGCACGTTGACGAGTAGTTTTCGTACAAATTTGAGTCAGGACATTTCAAGTAAATACGGGCGATGGCTAGCTAGCTGAACACTAGCTAGTCCCGGCCCCTCCCTCGCCACATTTAATTAAAACCACTGCTTACTGTTTCAGGAAGTTACAGAGGCTGTTGGTCCCTTTTTCGCGCAAAAATGTCAGAATGTTTGTGGAATTGGATGACATTTTGTCACTGAGATAAATTATTACTTGGAATGGCGATGATAATAATATAATAATAATATATCCTTTATTGTACAAACACACACATTTACAAAACAAACAGAAATGACAAAGAAAAACATACAGTAGGCACAATAGGCGGCCTTATCGCTAAAGCGATTTCTCCCAGGCAACCAGTGTAGAGAGAGATAAGAAACAGAGAAAGAAAAGTTAGGTGTGGCAGTTGAGAGGATGAAATAGAAACAATTATTATAATATATAAATAATATGCATTCTACATAAATAAATACGAAACATACTTATATAACATACATACAATAATATATACATGTATACATATATATATTCATATATAGAGAAGTTAAAAGTTAAAAGAGAAATAGTGTTCAAATGAAAGCTTTTTGAAGGAGATTAATGTCTGTGCATGTCTGATGTTCTGGGGCAACGAGTTCCAAAGAGGGACGATCATATTTCGTATCTGCATAAATCCATAACAACGAAATCAAATTTCAAAGCAAATCCTGGAAGATAATTCCTTTCAGCTAATTATTTATATATTGAAGATATTTTAACTTTCTAACTTCAAGCTAAACAAGTTATATAATATATACCACCTATGTCAAGGACGGGAACGTTAAGAGTACTCGAAACCGACGAGCATGTATGAAGAGACTGATGAATGTGGACGAAGCGAAAGAGGTATGTAAGTCTAGAGAGAACTGGCGCTCTATACTCTCTGCTTACCTAGTTAGGGACTTGGCGCGATGATATGTATGTACGTATGTACCACCTATGTCTATGTGGTACAGCCCATCAGCTTAACGACAGGCATTATTAAAAGTTACGGCGGTACTTTAATCCCGAAGCAAAGTGGGGCACACACAACAGCTGTCCCTGTGTTTCGGCCAAACGCAGTGGAAGTGAGAAGCGTTGCATACATATCTTAGCAAAAATTTACAACTAGCAGGAACTGGTAGCTGGTATCACCAGCATTAATTTTCTTTTCTGAAACAAAATCGTTCCTAAGAAATTTCATCTAATTCCATTCAGTATACTTGCGTGAGAGAGGCATACTTTACCCTACAAACTTTCGCATTTTGTATATAAATAAGATTGTGTATAAATGTGTTCATATGTAAACATTTATGATTAAATTCAGTAAGGAGAATCCAATTGAAGATTTTTTTTAGCTAAATAAATTAAAATTTACCCTCACGCCTTCTCACTCGAGTCCCCATAGGGGTAGGCAGAGGTGTATAAGTAATACCCATACACCCACTTTCCGCCAGAGATATATTTTAAGTGCTAAAGTGACAGATGGCGAGTCCGTCGCCGTTACTCAAGCACAACTATACATACGCCTTTGAGTTGCTTCTCAGACGTATGCAGGTTTCCTTCAATTTCCCTTCACCGTAAAGCTCAGGATGTGACTAATCACTGTACTTAAGTTTAGAAAATTATTGGTACAGTCGATTTGTTGGTGCGATCTCTGTGTCGAAGGCAACTACTCGAACCACTCGGCCACCACGGCTTTTAATGAAAAGTCTGGAAGTATAAAGAGTACAGTCTGCCTACTTCTTAGGGAACTCTGCGTGGTATGTATGAAATAAAATGTTAACCGCAGGACACAGCAAATTAAATGATAAGTGTACTCCAATCAACACATGAATACTTATATATATATCCTCACACCTTCCCACAAGGGTCGCCGAAGGGGTAGGCAGAGGTGTGTAGGTAATTCCCACACACCCACTTTCCGCCAGAGGTATATCAGGTGCCAACGTGACAGATGGCGAGTCCATCGCCGTTACTCAAGCACGACTATACATGCGCCTTTGAATTTCTTCTCAGACGAATGCAGGTTTCCTCTCGATGTGTTCCTTCACCGTAAAGCTCGTGGTGTGACTAATCACTGTACTTAAGTTCAGAAAAACTCATTGGTACAATCGGGATTCGAACTTGCGATCTTTTTGTCGCAGACAACTGCTCGAAACACTCGGCCACCACGGCTCTTGAATATTTAATTGAATGAATACTTAATTGTGCAATTAACATGAAAATTGAGTAAATATTATGGCGGCCATATTTATGCCATGTTCCGGATTATGTTGTAATGTTGATACAGTGTTGCAGTAATTAATGTAGCTTTTATATTGTAACACTGAAACATCTGTGTCAACACATTCTAGAGACAATTTTGGATTTCTTAAACAAAATCAAATTAGTACCTACCTGACCTACTGCATCGCTGGTGTACTGTGGTCGGTTTATTGTTTACATTTTTAGTGCAAGAAGAGGCAGAGGAAGACCAGGTTCCAACTACCTGGATCAAATCGATCGGACGCTCAAAGACGCGAACGTCAACTCGAAACCGACGAGCATGTATGAAGAGACTGATGAAGCAGAGAGAGCTGGCTCTCTATACTCTCTGCCTACCCCGTTAGGGACTCGGCGTGGTGATATGTTTACTACTTATATATATCTATATTTTTTATTGTTTATCTTTTCAAAAATACCACATTCTACAAGATGATGTGAAGATGCGTCGTGTACAACAGTAGTATAAATTCAGTGCGTCTTTAATCAACGAGCTAAACCCCACTTATAGTATAAGGTACAGCGGCAGGCAACAGACAAATATCCGTTTCCGGTCACCATAGAAACCTTTCCGACAATTTATCTCAATGCCCCGACTACTTCCTGTGGGAAATAGGGAGTGCATTAATTAAATTATAATGACCCCAAACTCAATTATTAAGCCCGCGGGATTGGTCGCACTAACATTAACCATGTAGGTACTTATTAACACCCTCTATATTGCGTATAGGCTTTGTAGATTCTTAGATCTTGCTAACATTGTTATAATTATCTTGTTTTATGTAAGCTTTGTATAGTAAGCAACGACCTATTGTCGGGCCTACGTATCCCCATACTTGGTAATTGAAAAAAAATATTGTATATGCCTAATGATTTGAAAAGAGTAACCATGGAGTTTCTTGCCGGTTCTTCTCCATGGAAGCGACCAACCCGAACCGTGCTTCTTTTTCGACGATTTATAAGTGCCCACCTGAGCCTATGTGAAATAAAAAGATTTTGATTTTGATTTGATTTTGGTGAAGCATACCAGTCTAGCCATATTCTAGGGTTATTATAATCTATATTATTTGTATACATATTGTATAAACGTTCGACGTTACAACTAATAAATAATATTAATAATTAGAGAAGATAAATCCTTAAAACTTAGATTAATTATATTGAACACTCAAGGATGGGATAGAAAGGATTTTTTTTATTGTAAATCTCCAGAAACGGTTAACTTTGTCAATCAACTTATATATCTCACAAGGGACCCCAGGGGTAGGCAGAGCTGTGTAGGAGACATATTTTAGGTGCCAACGTGAAGGATGACGAGTTTATCGTCCTTGAATTTCTTCTCAAACGTATGCAGTATTATTCCTCTCAATGTTTTCCTTCACTCCATACGTAGTGTGACTAATCACTGTAAGTTTAGAAAAAACCATTGGTACAGTCGGGTTTCGAACACGGGACTGCACGGACCAATCGGCCACCACGTCTCCAACATACGAACTAATAACGCAAACGGTCATCACCGCCGGGAAATTAAGCCACCGTGTACACACACACACACACAGTGTCACGTCAATTACGTCACTCTACGTCAGAGCCGACGACTAAATTCAAGAACGAACATATTTTATTTCCCACGGGACATGCTTGTCTCTCGCCGTACAAATTAACATTTAAAACTTTACCAAGGCATGTTCAAAATTAAAAATGTTGCTAGTCGCTTGACCAGGCGACGTACTATGGCGTGCACATTGCAGTCATATTTTAAGAATGTTTAAGGGACAGATTGGTTAATTTACTAATGTCATAAATGCGAGTTTGTGAGGATGTGTGTTTAGCTTTCAACAAAAACTACTCAACGGAATTGGATAAAAATTTAGCACAAAAGATAGATTATGAGCTGGTCTGATGCATAGGATATGTTTATTCCAAAAACCGGTGTTTGAATTAGCGAAAACTATCGCATTTATAATATTAGTACGATTTATAAATAGCCTTGCTTGGCGATTCCACTGCCTTTTAACTATACATGGCTCCTTTGGGTAATAGCATGTAAGATACATAAAATATATTTCGTTCATACAACAAGTTACAATAACTTTATTTGAAACAAAATTTTGTGAAATCCCGTGAAAGGCGTGAACATATAATATATCTCCTAAGGAAAGAAGGTTTAACCTAAAAAATATATAAATTTAAAGTCTCATAGAGATCAGATACAGCCGTGATGGCAGAGTGGTTCGAGCAGTTGCCTGCGACACAAAGATCGCAAGTTCGAATCCGGACTGTACCAATGAGTTTTCCTAAACTTATGTACAGTGATTAGTTACACCACGAGCTTTACGGTGAAGGAAAACATCGAGAGGAAACCTGCATACGCTTGAGAAGCAATTCAAACGCGATACATAAGTCGTGCTTGATTAACGGCGATGGACTCGCCATCTGTCACGTTAGCACCAAAATGTATCTCTGGCGGAAAGTGGGTGTGTGGGTATTACCTATACACCTCTGCCTACCCCTTTGGGGACCCTTGTGGGAAGGCGTGAGGATATCATAGAGATCACTCAAAATAATGTATCTCGATACGCACGCAAGTGATACCAAAACACAAAAACAAACAACAACAGGTTACAATAACTTTTAAATTTTAAACAGACAGTCAACCGACTCTCGCAACTCTCCCGACATTCAATACACTTAACTGCGGTATTAATAACTGTACATTTACACTTCGCAACTGAGATTGCTCTACGAAACTGGTGTCTGGAGTTGAACACACTTACGAGATCAAGTTACTGCTTGAGATGCGAGGTTAGTTTCCCGCTGTTCATTAGGTCGCCAAGTTAGCAACAGTAGATTATAAACAAAGATTGTGTTAATAAGAAAACGTGTTTGTGTTTGGAGACTAGATACGCTCTGCTGCTCCCGTGTAAAACTTAAATATCATACTTTACTAATACTACAAAATGTGAACGTTAGTGAGTATGTTATTTAATAACGCCAGAACGGCTAAACCGAATCAGATGAAACTTACAATATTAGCCGGCTTATTCCGGAAAATAACCGCAAATGCAATATTTTTTTTCTATGTTACGTAAAAAAAATGAAAAATGGCCTGCAATTGAGATTGCCAAATATTTAAAGGCTTTAATGCTAAGGCTAAGAATTCCCTTAACGGTACAACTGTACAAGCAACACAACGAGAAACAGGTATAACGTTAATCCGCACGCGACCCCCATCCGGAGCATCTAATCGATACTGTTATAGGGAGAAATCTTCGTAAACGATGCAAATGTCTCGATTGTATCGGCGATTACTCGTTTAATCGGTATTGGTAATCGCTACGATACGATCCGAGTTTCATTGCAAGGAGATAATTATTACATGAAGATGAACATTTGATTAGAAAACATCCCGAGGAAACCTTTCAAAGTCGTATGTTAAATCGTGAAGTATGGAGAAAATCTGCTTGACGGAAAGGGGAAAAAAAATAGCACAAAAGAGTCGACGATACAAGAGTATTTCTAAGGACAGATATTTCGAAAGAGTAGAGAATAGAATAGTAAAGATAGGCCACCTTATATTGACAGCGTCATAAAGTTTATCTCTCGACAAGAGGGAGAAAGAAAGACTAACACCAGGACAAAAACAGTATACTGTACTGTGAGTGTACTGAGAGAAGTGCCATTAGTCCGCGTACTTCCTTGCGGTCTCAAAAACCATAATATCAAATAAAAGCCCATGCGCCAGCAATTAATTTCCGTCTAAAGAAAGCGCAACCAATAAGAAGTCATTTCTCATAGTAATAAAGTTCTCATTTCATTACACGATTTCAAATCTTTTGTCATCGCGGAATCTTTTCGTTTTTTCCGCCGTAATACCAGCCATTTACCAGATCCTTATGACGCGTTAATTGTCTTCAAGATCCGCAGATAACTTTCTGTCAGTCAGCCGCCATTTTGTCGTTTATCTTTGACGCCATCTTGTCTTCCGGTCTGTGGTTTTTAGCTTACTAATTAAACAAATGTTTTCTTCGTATTGGGGTTTACACTGCTTTAGATTTCAATCTACGTTTTTCAGTTTTTTAGTAATTCCTTATACCACTAAGGTGAAAGGATGAGTGAAGAAAGATTGACGAAACAGATATACAAAGCAAAAGTGTGTGCAAAGATCGGACTCTCAAGGACGGGAACGTTAAGAGTACTCGAAACCGACGAGCATGTTTGAAGAGACTGATGAAAGTGGACGAAGCGAAAGAGGTATGTAAGTCTAGAGAGAACTGGCGCTCTATACTCTCTGCCTACCCCGTTAGGGACTTGGCGTGATGATATGTATATATATACGTATGTATGTATGTACTAAGGTGGCAAACGACCAAGCTGCCCGACTGATGATAAGCAGTGACCGGCCCTGCAGGATTTTTCACACCTTTCTCGAAGCATTTCAGGAACATTAGGCATGCTTGCAGTTGCGTATCTGAATGTATTCCACGCAATATAAGAGAAGGCAGTAACGAAGGCCTGGGGCTATCAATCCAAGGCTACAATTAGACTAAGGGTTGTCCTATGCGGTAGGCGGTTTATTAGCGTGCATGTGCATTTAAACAGACAGGCCCACAATTTACATGCGATTATTTAAGTAGTTCACGAGCTTTGCGGAGAAGGAATAAATCGATAGGAAACCTGTATATTTTTAAGTGGAATTCAAGGATGTATTTATAGCCTGCCAGTAACCGCACACCCACTTTCCGCCAGAGATATATTTTAGGTGCCAACGTGACAGATGGAGAGTTCATCGCCGTAACTCAAGCAGATCTATTTTGTCACTGTCACGGGATTCCAACTTGTGATCTTTGAGTCGCAGGCAACTAGTCGAACCACTCGGCCACCACGGCTCTAAATATGTCAATACCTAAAGGCACGTAGTGTATTAATTACTACTTAAGTTAGAAAAAACCCATTAGCACCGATCGCCAGGGATGGAACCTGCAACCCGAAACGTTGCAGGCGACCACTGGATCCCACACAGCAACCGCAGCTCCTTTATCTCTTATAAGATAGATATAAAAATATTGCTTCATAAAAAAGTTGGTCATATGTCGGCTAACCACCAACGTTTGTCCAAACGTTCATTTGCATTCAAAGCTCCAGGGCGCACTCTTGGTCGTACAATCTTGCCTTCTGGTTTCTTTGAGACGACGGTAAATGCTTAAGTTGCTGTACGTATGATAGCGGAACTTTTCTTATATTTCTTTTATAAACATCATCATCATATCATCACTCATTTTCTCTAGACCTACATACCTCTTTCTTTCTTTTATAAACGTCTGTTGGTAAACGTCCACCTATGCTAGCAACACTAAGAGGAATCAATCGCGTTGCCGACCCAGCAGGAACCTTTGCACACACCACTTGAAGAACTCCACGTGGTATCCATAAACACTCTATGTACATAAGTGTTTTTCTTTTAAAGAATAAGTAAAAAAACGTCGTAACATTGATATGTATAATGACTTACCTGACAGCTGTCAGTGAGTTTCAGTTGGCGCAGTTGCATACAATGACAGCTGTCAGCGATTGGTTTTGGCGGGCTTTGGTGCAAATGCGCGCCATTATCAATAAACCAGTGTTCTGAATAACATCTTATATTCCGCTCCATACATACGAAACAAACATACAATATGAAACCATGTTTAAGAAGAGGCAGAATAAAACCACGTTCCCCAACTGTCTAGATCAAATCCATCGAACACTCTGGGATCATCAAGAGTAACCCACTCAAAACCGAGCATATGTGAACATTCTGTTGAATGTGGATGCAGCGGAACTGGATCAAATTTGACACAGAGATGGATTAATCAGCTGGATTAACGCAAGGCATACGTTGAATTGCAGAAACAATCTACCATACAAATCCCGTTGAGGTTTTCCCAGGAGAGTACAGAATGGAGTTCTACAAGACGGTGTGAAAAGATTCCTACAGAGCAATACCCCTGGTGTTGCAAGCGTCAAGAGGCGGCGGTAATCGCTTACCATCAGGCGGACCGCATGCTTGTTTGCACCCGTGTGGTATAAAAAATAACAATAAGTGAATAAGATTTCCAGTAATGAGCTCCTTGGGGAGGGGGGAGGATTGTTGCATTGTGTTGGAAGCAGAGGGATTATGCGGCCAACACACTATACTCTCCAAGCACAGAGTGGAAGCGCGCATGTGATACTTCGGTATCGTGAGCGTAAATAGGCTACGTTAACCGTTTCCCATCAGGTGGGCTGTATGCTTGTTTGCCGCACTAGTTGTATAAAAAATAATAATAATAGAGGCTATATTGAGGGCGCATATACATCCTCTGAGAGTGAGACCTTAGTATCCGCTTATGAAACGCCCCGCCCGAGGTCTCGCTTTAAGAGCACAAAACAAGACGCTGTCCCCTTTGATGCCCGTTTGTGCCTCTCACAACCGCCTGTGGCGATTTTTTCCTCAACATCTCTAAGAAAGTAATGCTTTTAGCAAGGTCGCGAAAGAAACCATTTGCGAATGATACTCGTGGTGTTACTTAAAGGTATATAAAATACCACCAATACATAGATTACATTATATTCATGTTAGGTGAATATCAAATCGATCGGACGCTCAAGGACGGGAACGTCAAGAGTACTCGAAACCGACGAGCATGTATGAAGAGACTGATGAACGTGAACGAAGCGAAAGAGGTTTGTAAGTCTAGAGAGAACTGGCGCTCTATACTCTTTGCCTACCCCGTTAGGGATTTGGCGTGATAATAATACTAAACGGGCAGTTTGATGAAATCAAGCCGTATCCTTGTTTGTTTCCATAGAGGTATAAAACAAATTTAAAAAGATATATAGTAAAAATTTTTTTTTATTTAAATTCGATGCTATTATAATTAGTAAGTAGAAGTAGTAATTTGATTACTAAGTAGATTGCAAGTTGCCTTCCACGCAAGCCGTATGTTAAAAACGCCCAAAAGCAAGCGTTGCAGTTTAACCAAATTTAAACATACAATTCAAAACGATAAAGTAATGAAAATGTATAATACGTTCGCACAAAAGAGGCTATTAAAAGACTAATTTCTGAACGCGTTCATTATACGAACAGTTCCAAATTCAAATTTAAATAGGGAACGAGTTTTAGCTTTAGTCTCTGAACGCTGGCGATGTAAACTCGTCTTTTCAAACAGAACTTCCAGTAAACGCAAAAGCGAGACTAAAATTAATTCAACAAAAGCACAGAGAAGTTTCAGTTTGTTTTAAAGCTCGTTTGTTAAATTCTTCCGACAATTTTCATGAAAACCATATTTAGTATTTGTGCGCTACAATGTATCTTTACCCCTTCTTTAAACCAAAGGGGTGGGCAGAGATAACGACCCCCTATAAACACTGCCAGATATGATTTAATAAAAAACTCGAAATTAGCTAGCATGTTTAAGGAGTTTGAAATTATTCTAATGAATGATATAAAATATTGTTGTTGTTCCTTAAAAAACTTTCGAGAGCCAGCGAAAGATATATAAATTCATCAGTCTTCATACATGCTCGTCGATTTCGAGACTCTACTTATAGAGTACTTACTAGAATAGTTATTATGTAGTGTAAAAACATTGGCAAAATGTACAAGGGTCAAATCGCAAGGCCATCTCTAGTAAATAAAGAGAGAGAGAATTATATCGACCCATCGCCATCTTGCCTCCTTCCATTTTTCAATTCAGAATAAAAGATGCCGGCATTTAAAATATGCAATACATAAACTTGGTGTCCCAACTTGTTGATAGGAACCATGGAGTCGACGGACGCTTGGTGAATTTATTGCGAGACAAAACCAGTAGCTGTACGATAACCCCGAACAGAGGGAGAAAAGTAGCATTAATAAGGACGAATGAATGCTTAAAAGTTGAGTACTGGCGCTCTTCTCTCTGCCTACGCCGAATATGTACATACATATGTATTATGAACCTACACAACTAGATGATGGTAACAGATAGACAATTCTTCATCGTCGTAATAACAACATTTAATATTACAATAACGTAAACATTAAACTAAAAAACTGAAACTAAATTTCATCACGCCGAGTCCCTAATTGGGTAAGCAGAGAGGGTAGAGCGCCAGTTCTATCTAGACTGTATTTATTATTTATTTTTATTAGTTTATTTATTAGAAACCCAAATTACACTTATGGTTTACAAATAAATATGATTGTAGTAGTATAGTTTTACACTCATCCCCAAAAATATATATTGCAAACTTCCTGTATGACAAAATTTAAAATAAATAAATAAGAAGACTTATTATGTATATGGACTTATTATTAAGAGGAAGGCCACGTTCCAACTACCTGGATCAAATAGATCGGACTCTGAAGTACTCTTAACGTTCCCGACGTTAAGAGTACTCGAAACCTACGAGCATGTATGAAGAGACTGATGAATGTGGACGAAGCGAAAGATGTATGGAAGTCTAGAGAGAACTGGCGCTCTATACTCTCTGCCTACCCCGTTAGGGACTTGGCGTGATGATATGTATATGTATTTATATATATATATAAGACTTATTATTTATATATATACACATTATATATTTCTACACGCCTTCCCAAAAGGGTGGGCAGGTAGTACCACACTTCACCGGTGATATTATTAGGTGCCACAGTGACTTTACTCAAGCACTACTATACCGTATGTCTTCTCAAACGTATGCAGGTTTCTTCTCGATGTTTTCCTTCATTATTCTTATCATTTTAGCGTACGGGTAAATGTTGAAGCACGATAACCTCGGGAAACTTTAAAAGCACAACCTCCAGTGGGTAACCTTTAGTGGGAGGTCCAACTAGTTGGAAGACCTACGAATAACGAGTGAATATAGTAGCACTAATTGCCCTGAGCGTACTGAATCCCGGTAAGGTTCTAGGAATATTGATTGATACATAATATATTAATTTAGAGTCTTGGCGCTACATCTTATATTCCCACTCTTCTGACTGAACCGACGAGATGATATACAATCAATGTAGTGTTGCATCTAAACTCCAGTAGATACTATTATTTATAACTCCGTGGGCTTTACAGTGAAGTAAAACGTAAAAACGTCGTAATGTAAAAAAAGGAGGAAATTGCATACTTTCGATAGGAATTCAAAGATTTATTTATTTATTTATTTATTTATTTATTTATTAGGATGTATGTATGTCTCGTTATTAATAAGTATATACTCACCTAAAAAGAGTTAATATTGTTATAATAATAATATATCCTCACGCCTTCCCACAAAGGTCCCCGAAGGGGTAGGCAGAGATGTATAGGTACCCACACACCCAGTTACCGCCAGAGAAATAGTAAAATAATAGTCAATATTAGTAAGTATTATTTTAGAAACAACTAGTAAAGAATAATAAAATAAATTGTTATTTATGTTCTGTCGTCAGCTGTTACAGCTCGCTTATGTTCAACAATGATAAATCGTACAAACGGGCTCATTAATCAAACGAATACGCACCTTATCACCAATCACCGTTGGTACTATCTAGACATGATCACTAAATGGATTTATGGCCTTTACTAATATTATAAACTAGCTGTGCCTGCGACCACATTGCGGTAGCGGTCTACGTAAAGTATGTTACTCCTTTTTACATCAGCTATCTGCTAGTGAAAGTCCCGTCAAAATTGGTCCAGCCGTTTCAGAGATTAGCCAAAACAAACAGACAGACAGACAAACGAAAATTGTTAACACTCCAATTTTATTTATTTGTATGGATTTGGAATAACGCAACATTAAATCTATACTTATTATATACATATAGTATGTATATGCCGCAACATAAACTAACCAACTCCCTCCGCCGCTTCCGATTATCATCAGCCCTTGATAAGGGATTCACCCAGCTCGCTTCTCGTTTGCGGGTCACGTGTCGGATGGGCCGCTCTTGTGGTTGATAATAGCCCTGGGCAGTCGGGGAAGCGACGGAACTATTTTTTTACCTTATTATATACCTTAAGGACGGGAAAGCTATTAGAATAATGCGTTATAGGAGAAAATTACATTTACATTATCAAAGAAAATTTTAGTGAAAATTTTTTTCCTACTGAAACTTAAGGGGCCTGATTATTTCAAAACTTTTTATAGGTATATAGAAATGAATCGCATTTCGTTAGTCTCGCAAAAACTGGAAATTGGCAAGATTAGATTCAAAATGTTCAAATTTTACAAGGAACCCAAGTACCTATTAGGGTCCCAGCGGCGTATGGAATGCAAAGTAGGGTCGACCCCAGGGTCGCTGCGGGTGTATTGTTCACGACACCACGTCGACATTCAACAAGTTAGGTCGCTGTTGGTACTGCGGCCTAACAAAAAATTGAACCAACGTCTGTACGAGGTATTAAAATTGGATTAAATGCTTGGGAAAATTAGCGGAACGGAGTCTTGTTTTATTTGTTATAGTATTCGTTTAGACCTGATTAGAACATAGTATACCGGTTATTGGTTGGTATTATTTATTCTAAACCTCAAATTAGCTTAGTTTTGTTCATGTTAGTTGGTGGCCGAGTGGTTCTATTAGTTGACTGCGACACAAAGTTCACAAGTTCGAATCCCGATTGTACCAATGAGTTTTTCCGAACTTAAGTACAGTGATTAGTCACACCACGGGCTTTACGCTGAAGGAAATCGACGAGAGGAAATGCATACGTCTGAGAAGCTTGAGTAAAGGCGATGGACTCGCCATCTGTCACGTTGGCACCTAAAATATATCTCTGGCGGAGATACTACCTATACACCTCTGCCTACCCCTTCGGGAACCCTTGCGTGAGGCGTGAGGCGTGAGAATATATTATAAACCAAATTTATTTCTACTGGGCGGGATTTGATTCCGCGTGTTTTCTACCTTTATTACAAGTATCGACCACTAAGCCCAATCCCCACCGGAAGTGCCACAAACCCCACGCATATATCAGCCTTGCGTCATAATTACTTATTCAATCCAATAAAACTTACCTTGTTAACAGAACAACTTATTTAATATTAAAAACACGCATCCAAGTTGGCCAACCTACGAACTACTAACGTTTAACTGTGCTCACAAATTTACAGAGTAATTTTGTATACATCGTAATATAAATACGTGGAGCAAATCTTTGTACCGCTTTATACGAAAATTATTCGGGTGGAGAGGTATGCAATTTGACACAGTTTAAATGTATATGGAGAAGGAGAGTGTAATTGTAAGTGTGAGTAATGAGTACTTGTATGATTGTACAAAAATTCATTACCCACACTACCATGCGTTTGAACTGAGAACTTTGCATTTATCTCGTCTTACCGATTGTCAATTTATGGTTGAAGCCTATGGTCAAACTGAGAAAAGACTAATATTTTTATTTGTCTGCCATATTGAATGAAAAATCAAAAAACAAATCATTATGGTCGAATTTCGACCACTCTGCGACCACCCACGAGACACGTATCTTGAGGTAGACAGAGAGAGTACAGTGCAAGTGCTCTCTAGACGTACATACCTCTTTCGATTCATTCTCATTAATCAGTACTTACCTACGCAGTGTCCAATTACACAAAACTTGACACCCGTTCAACTATTCTGCAATCCAAATTTGATGTAACTTACCTGAAAAAAGAAAAAACAGACATATAATAATCGAATTTATTAAAGCGGTATTTACCGATGAGGTCTCGAAACGTATATCATCACGCCGAGCTCCTCACAGGGTAGGCAGAGTAAACAGAGCACCAGTTATATTAAGACTTACAGACTTCTTTCGCTCTACAATCATCTGTCTCTTCATTCATACTCGTGTTTCGAGTACTCTTGCCATTCTCATCCTTGAGTGGTCGATTTGTTCCAGATTGTAAGAAGGTGGTCTTCCTCTACCTCTTCTTCAACACAGAATCACATTGTGTGTCTGTAATAGGTTCACTCTTTGCGTTCGAATCAAATCAAATCAAATCGTTCCAATCAACATTGTGTCCTGGGTCCTGTGTCCAAAATATTTACTTAATGTAAATATTTTCTAAACATGACAATATCCTATCCTCACGCCTACCCATAAGGGTCCCCGAAGGGGTAGGCAGAGGTGTATATGTAGTACCTTCACACCCACTTTCCGCCTGAGATATATGTTATGTGCCAAAGTGACATTATTATTTTATTGATATTTATATGATTTACTTTTATAAAATGGCAGACTAAATTTTAAAAAATTCAAACGCAGTTTCAAATATATTTAAAACTATGGTAACTACCGATTCCTCGAAAGAAAGGAACCTGTTACAGCGAAGCTAAATCCTCTTTTTTTTCAATAATCGTATCCTCGTTTACGTAGGGGTAGAATCCCTACGGAACCTACTTTGTTGGATGTAATATATAATGAACAAAAAAAAACAATAAGAGTAACATTCTGTACATGAGAGCAATCGGCACACCGCTGCAACGAGAGCATACCCTCGTCAAGGGTCCCTACACAGCCTTGTGCTGGTGACAACATAATTTATAAACACATTTCATGTTAATACTTAAAAATAAGGTAACTCAAACAATTCTGTTCCGAGAACAGAAATATTGTGAAATAAAATATTTGTTTTTCAGTAGGAGGAATATATTACAATATAACTGGAACCGTTGATATATCTTCACGTCATTTAACAAGGGTCCCCGCAGGAGTAGGCAGAGGTGTGTAGGTAGTGACCACTGCTAGCTTTAAGACACATTCATAATTTTGAAGTGCCACTAATGGAGGTGAATGGACATGATAGAAACTATATATATACCTGTATGTACAATCAAATATAACGAAAAGTGAAGCCGAGGGGCACACCTAGTGTAAATACTAATTGATAAATGACTGACGAAATCTCGTGAAAAAAGGGAAGATTATCACCCCATACGTAAAAACTGAAGAAATCATTAGTGTTTTCATTTATCAGCGTAGAAGACAGAGGATACTTTAACTTATCTTCATAAGTTATAAAAGAGCCTTCATAACGCTCGAGGCACGCGCTCTTGTTTGCCGGATGCATGATTGAAATCTTTAATATCACCCGTGACGTCACAACGCCATGTTTGCCGAGCCGATCGTGATACGCCTCGTGTGACAAACAACCAACTAATGATATTGGAGACAATATTGACGAGGTTGGAAAATTCGTTTTAAAACGGCGCCCTTCATTGGCTTTTGAAATTTTACTCGGAAAGATAGTCACATACATACCTACCTCTTTCGCTTCGTCCACAATCATCAGTCTTTTTATGCATGCTCGCAGATTTCGAGTACTCTTGACGTTCCCGAGTGTCCGATCGATTCGATCTGGTAGTGGGAACGTTGTTTTTCCCTGCCTCTTGCACATAATTTCGACTATACATACGCTTTTGAATTTCTTCTCAGACGTATGCAGGTTTCCTCTCGATGTTTCCTTCGCCGTAAAGCTCGTGGTGTGACTAATCACTGTACTTAAGTTCAGAAAACTCATTGGTACAGTCGGGATTCGAACTTGCGACCTTTGCGTCGCAGGCATCTGCTCGAACCACTCGGCCACCACGACTCTTATATATACATATATAATAAGTATGAGTGAATAAAGATATACACATATATGCAGGAATCTTTTCAAGCCCTTCTTGAAGCCTATGCCACGCTGTACTCTCCAGGGAAAACTTCAACGGGGAGTCCACAGCCGCGGCGTTCGCGGATAGATGATTATCTGTATAAGCACACAGGCGGTAGTAGCGTTAGTTTTATACCTATTTAGTAATTGACGTTCAATAAGTGTTCCGTGTCACTTATCTATACACATATTACAAAGAGGATATATTTGGTTGTTTGTTTGTATTGAGCTCCGAAACTACTGGACCGATTAGAAAAAATATTTCACCATTGGAAAGCTACATTCACCCCGAGTGACATAGGCTATTTAATCTATTATAAAAAAAAACAAATGTCCACCCGTGCGAAGCCGGGACGAACCGTTAGCCTTCAATAAAGATGTTTGATTTTGAAAAAAATTTAAGGAATAAAAAATTAAAAATAATATTTCAGGCGGGTGAAACCGCGAGGCACGCCTTAATAAATAGAACTCTTGAAGCAAACGCGTTAAATAAGCGCAGAGGTGGTGGTGGCTACGGTATTTTTAAAAATGTATACCTTGTGTACATACAGTAAGCGCTGCGGCGAGGAAGTTGTGCCTTTTTAATGAGGCAGACCTTTATCAAGGTATACCTTTGTGCACGGCGAGCACTGTAACTACCTGGGCATCGTTCATTCATACTTGTAAATGTTAAGAAAGATAGAAAAGATAAAGAATCTTCACACGTGCGGCACACAATAAAATGTTTAAGTGTCCTATTGTAATATCCAAATATATCACCACATTTACCACACACCCACATTCCATTAGAGATATATTTTAGGTGTCAACGTAACAGATGGCGAGTCCATCACTCAACGAGTCCGTAACTCAAACGCGAATATACATCCGCTTTACTTACATTTTGAAATTATTTATACTTTGAATTTCATCTCAAACGTGTGCAGGTATCCTCTAGATATCCTTCACCGTAAAGCGCGTGGTGTGACTAATCACTGTACTAACTATAGGTAATAATAATAATAAAATCATTAATTTTTCTCTTCACAAAGCTTTCTGACGCCTTCCCACAAGGGTCCCCGAAGGGGTAGGCAGAGGTGTATAGGTAATACCCACACACCCACTTTCCGCCAGAGGTATATTAGGTGCCAACGTGACAGATGGCGAGTCCATCGTCGTTACTCAAGCACGACTATTACATACGCCTTTTGAATTTCTTCTCAGACGTATGCAGGTTTCCTCTCGATGTTTTCCTTCACCGTAAAGCTCGTGGTGTACTAATCACTGTACTTAAGTTCAGAAAAACTCATTGGTACAGTCGGGATTCGAACTTGCGACCTGTACGTCGCAGGCAACTGCTCGAACCACTCGGCCACCACGGCTTATAGTAAGTAATAGTAATATGCAAACTTTGTGAGAGAATGGTGCCTGAGGTAGGTCTACAAAGTAAACCCGTGTTACAGGTCACCATTGCCCCACTCCATTGGTATACATTATTACACAACTAGAAATAGTAGGTATACAGTGCAGTCTTACAGATAAAGGATCTATAATAACAACGGCTAACAATTTTAAACTAAAACAATTGAACTCATTGGTACATTCGCGATTCGAACTTGTAATCTTTGTGTTGCAAGCAACTACTCGAACTGCTCTGCCACCACGACCCTTATAATAAAATAAAAATAGCAGAGGTAATCCTTACTAATATTATAAATGTGAATGTAAGTTTGTTTGTTACGCTTTCACGTACAAACTACTTAACCGATCATCATGAAACTTTGTACACATATTCTTGGAGGTATTAGAAGTAACAAAGGATACTTTTTATTGAAAAAAAAAAAACTATTTTACGAAAGGTAAAAAAGCCGTCCTCGCCGACGAAGTCGCGGGTACAGCTAGTAATTAAATAAGAGCGTCTCTCTATGTACGTGTCTTTCCGGCGAGCATATATGGAAAGACAGATGAATGTGGGTGAAGCGAAGCAGGTCTAAGTCTAGAGCAACGTTCTACTCGTCGTATCTACCTCGTGAATAATTGGCGTGATGTAAATATAGACTTTATTTAAATATACTTAAGGTAACATTGCTTTTAGCATAGAATACACTATATTCTGTAAACCACATATCAAAAGCATTCCATCGTTAATACTAGCTAAATAATAAAAAGAGTAAACGAAAAGTGATAAAACTGGCGCTTTCGCGAAGGTTTACGACGTGAGCGTGTGACGTAAACTTTCTCAGGTTCATAAATGTCATGATAGTAGGTGTCAATTCGCGATATAACGATAAATTCGTACGTTAATACGGTAGCTAGGTGTTGGTGCTAGATGCTAAGACTTTATGTACACTCATGCTAAAAATATCTCCAGACAGAGTCAAGTTCAAAGTTCAAGTGTACAATTAATGTTTGGAGTAAACTGTTTGAAATAAGACGAACATTTTTTAAAATGTCGGGAAAAGTTAAGCAACCTGGGGACTTTTATAGACGACCTTGCCTAATTCCTTTGAGATATAAACAATAATTATGTATGGTGAGGTTAGTACAGAAAAGTACAGAGTACAGCATGGAGTTCTTCAAGAAGGGTGTGAAAAGATTCCTGCAGGGTCGGCAACGCGCGATTGTTACCCTTGGTGTTGTATGCAAGCGTTCATAGGCGGCGGTAAACGCTTACCATCAGGCGGACCGCATGCTTGTTTGCTACCCATGTAGTATAAAAAAAAATCTACTACCCGGTGGAAGCCGGGGCCGGTCGCTGTGTGTAATATACCACAGAGTAGGTACATTTCCTGGAGATCAATGATTAAAACCTGCCCTTAGCCCCAATGAAACGGAAGGAAATTACCCATACATAGGATCATCCCTAACGAGGTAGGCAGAGGGAGTAGAGCGCCAGTCCTTAGAAAGAAAATTATTGAATTACATAGCGTCACAACAACGCCAAACAACCAGAAGCAATAGAAATCAATCACATCTATAAATTGGAGGCGCCCACGCCGCATATAACGGACGTATATCGCGTTTAGATTATGACGAATATGTACTGCCTAGTAATTCCATATTACCTCACTCAGATATAGTCTCACTAGATGAGACTTAAGTACGGTGATTAGACACCAAGAGCTTTAAGGTGAAGGAACATCTGCATACGTTTGAGTAGAAATTCAAAGAGCCATGCTTGAGTAACGGCGATGGAATCGGCATCTGTTACGTCCGCACCTAAACTGTATCTACGGCACTACCTTCATACCTCTGCCTACCTGAATGAAGACATGGCATGAAGACATATTATATTATTATGTATAAGACAAGATATGGCATGAAGACATATTATATTATTATGTATAGCTTGAGACCACGGCCCGTTTTATTTGTATAGATAAGCCTATAAAGGCCTATAATGGCCATAGGCCTAGGCACTTATAAAACGTCGAAAAAGGTGCACGGTTCGGGTTGGTCGTGTGTATATAAATGTCGCTTAAACAATAAACTAAATTTTTCTTGTAGTTGAGCGATGACGAAAACCGATCGTCACTTCCATATATTTTATCATGTGCGTCCACTTTCGCTCGAGTGTACCGGAGCGTGGTCTACATAACTGGATATCGCACGCTATTTCCCGTGTGCATACATTCTGGTAAAGTTCGTCTGTCGGTAAACGGAGGAAGTGTCTGGATCTATTTAATAACAGAAGACCTAGTTTTTAGACGGTTAAACGCGCTTATCTCAGGAATTGCTAATCCAATTTGAGAAATTATTCTCGGATTCAAATCAAATCAAAATATTTTTATTTCACATAGGCTTAGATGGGCACTTATAAAACGTCGAAAAAGGTGCACGGTTCGGGTTGGTGGTTATCATGGAGAAGAACCGACAAGAAACTCCATAAATTAGATAGTTCGTTGATTGGGGAAGGCTATTAGCCATCAACATGTTATCCAAGTGAGCTTGTAGCGAGCGATTCAACCTTCTTACTCTTGAGATGTTTGAAGACAATGGCGGTGACCGATGCTCTCCGACAGAGAGACCGAGGCTCGATAACGTTGTTCCTTGCTTAGTTACTGTGACAGTAGAAGTTGAAAGCCAACGCAGATACAGTACAATAGTGACATCTGTACTGTATGTGTTGGCTTTCGAAATATAGTTCCTCTTATTTAATTTCGTTTATCTAATTAAATGTTCGGAAAAACCAAAGCTATCACTACAAGTTAACGATCAATTTACAGCACGTGTGAAGTTTCGGACTCCGCTAGTATTGTAGCAGTACAAAAATACCGGCGAGCAAGAATGACTAATTAATGTGGATGAAGCGAAAGGAATATATGTTTAGACAGAACTGGCGATCTACTCCCTCTGCCCAGTCCGTGATAGACTTGGCGTGATGTCATGTAAGTAAGATATTACGCAACGTGTAATGTTACATATATACATACATTCGCAATTATGTATATTGAAATCCTTTCATAAATTGAGAAGCGATAGAATTTCACCTATAATAATACCTATGCAAAGTATAATATAGAACACAACTTATAAATAAAAAAACACAATTTCTAATGACCTGATGATTACAATACAACAACCTTTACCTGCGTACAACAACCCTTACACAGGCCGTAATAACATTCATGTTAGCCCGTAAAGGAAATAAAACCTTATATACAAGAGTTATACAGTCGATTTCCATATTCGAATGGTATTTTCCTGTTAATGTCAAATGTATGGTAAGTACGGTATTTTGTCTTGGTTAATGTATACCTTTACGTATGTCATGCCTACTTTTAAATTCACTGCTGCGTCGTTTCACATGTGAAACGAACACACACAACAAAAGGTGGATAATATAGTCCTTCACGGGGTAGGCAGGGAGAGTACTTACAGTACTGATGACAATATTTGTGTCACTTGTTTAATATGTCTAATTTGTGAATGTGAGAACATTGTAGACTTTGTAGATTGTTAGATCTTGCTAACATTGTTATAATTATCTTGTTTTATGTATGCTTTGTATAGTAAACAACGACCTATTGTCGGGCCTACGTTGTTCCCCCATACTTGGGTACTATTGCTGTAACGAAAAACAAAATTGTATATGCCTAATGATTTGAAAAGAGTAACCATGGAGTTTCTTGCCGGTTCTTCTCCATGGAAGCGACCAACCCGAACCGTGCTTCTTTTTCGAAGTTTTATAAGTGATGATTTTGATTTTATTTTTTTGAGTAGAGGACCAGTTCTCTCTCAACTTACAGATTTCGTACATCCACATTCATTTGCTAATTGCATTCCATAATCTTCACGCCTTCACACAAGTGTCCCGGAAGTGGTAGACATAGTTAAATTGGAAGTACCCATACTCCCACATTCTGCAAGAGATATATTTTAGCTGCCAACGGCAGACAAGTAGTTCTTCGCCATTTCTCAAGCAGAATTATACATAGGGCGTTGAATTTCTTCTCAAACTTATCTAGGTTTCCTCTCGATTATTTCCCGTATCGTAATATTGCTGAAGTACGAAATAGATATTGGTAAAGACCAACAGATTAGAGCCTAGAATTTTCACTAGATTTAATCATGCCGATTCGTCTGCACTCTAAATATGTAAACCAGTATTTGATTTATCAACACCAAACCATCTACAAATTACTGGCAATGTTTTATATAAAAAAACAATAATTAATAAGACACGTTGGAAGTCAAATTATTTATTCAACAAACGATAAATAATGATGTTTACGTGATATTAAATTAACCGAACATTTCTCTGACAGGAAAATAATATCGAAATTGCGCTAAGAACAGTGCCTGGCATGGCAAGATGAAAACATATTTAATTACTAAACAAAATCTTGGGCTCATTAGATGGCGTTAAAACTAAAACATTCTGACAAATGAATATATCTTCACACATTCCCACAAGACTCCCGAGGGGGTAGGCAGAGGTATGTAGTACCCACACACCGACATTCCGCTGAAGAAATATTTTAGGTGCCTTTGTTTCACCTTCGAGACAAGTACGCTAAACTAAGAGGTCTTTGAATTTCTTCTCAAACTGTAGGTTTCCTCTCGATGGTTCCCCTCACCATAAAGCTTTAGTGCGACTAGTAACTGAACGTAAGTTCAGAAAAAAAAACAATGGGACTCAGCCGTTCAGTCACTCAAACTCTGCCACGGCTACTCTTTAAAACATTATTTTTCTTTCGAATCCCAACGAATGAGCTTTCTGAACATGATATTCCCTGCACATGTTTAAGAAAGTATCGATATCTAAATATACTAATAGGGCTCCTCCCTAAATATATTCCTCTAGCTTACTCTCCGGAGCTCTTTGTGGTAAGGCGTGAAGATTCTTAACTCTAGCTACAATGCGCCATAAACCACAAATATTACGTTTACCAACAAGCAAAGAACGAGATCAAGTATACGAGGAAAGAAAGAAGCTGCACATAAATCAACAAGATTATTTAGCTTTTACTACTTGTTAGATAAAGTAGAAAGTTAATTATCAAAATCCTTCATTCAATTAATCCCTATACGAATATTACTATCTAAAATGTGATCAGGGCTCAGATGCGTGCCGTTAATTGACTATAACACCCGCAACAGCAAAAATATTATTTTAGTATTATTCTAGAGGAAACCTGCATACGTCTGAGAAGAAATTCAAAGGCGAATGTATAGTCGTGCTTGAGTAACGGCGATGGACTCGCCATCTGTCACGTTGGCACCTCTGGCGGAAAGTGGGTGTGTGGGTATTACCTATACACCTCTGCCTACCCATTCGGGGACCCTTGTGGGAAGGCGTGAGGATAGTATTATTCTATGTTTCACCTTCTCAAGAGGTTCTCCTAAAGGGGTAGGCAAAGGTTATGTCCTAACGATTCAAATAAGGTGTATCGAGACTGAATGGGAAAGTCAGTTCTATATCTAAGGGTTGGTTATTTCAGCACGACAAATTCAATTCACATTTAACATCTTAAAATGAATCAAATTAAACAAAAATATTTTTGAATACTACAAAAGTGGCAAAAAAGCTTGTGGTCCGGCTAATAATAAGCGGTTACCGCAGCCTATGGACACTTGAAACACCAGAATCGCTCGGGGTAAATTTCTTGTCCCACGGTGGGTGCCAGAGCACATTGACCCGCTTTGTAAGCGAAAGTAATTACTTACTATTTGTGCAAATCATGAGCTTTCAAGTTGTTATTTAGTTTTAATAGAAAACAAATTGTATGAGTAAGCTAAAAGTAAAGTGAGAAAACCGGGACTACAATTACACGTGTAATAAAATTGTATGTATGGGATGTGGGAGGAGATATCACTGCACAGATGCAACTGGACGGAATTTGCAAAACACTGACGATGATAAAATTAATTTGTTTTATACAGTTTAAATAGGTATTTTATATAGCTATTAATGAACGTCATGCATGGCAATGAATTGCTCTTCCTTCTTTCTCGTAAAAAGGGAAAAGAAAAAAAACAAGGGGAATTGGTTTCACCGTTTCTTCTCCCGATAGGTTTTCATTCTTGGAGACGGTGTTAACTGTAATTTTATATTTAATATGTGACGTTAGAAAAGTGCTCCCTTTCTTTGAATAAAACATTTTTGATTTCAAATGCATCGTTGAGGGAAATCTCAATGAAGAGTCGATTCCAAATATTGCGTGTTCTTAGCACTTTTAAAACCACAAATGTAAGAACCTTTCCTAGGAACGATTTATTCAATGTTTTACTGTTTTCATGTTTATACTAAACATATTTTAAATCACTCGTTTTTGACGGCTTACGAAAGATATTCCGATTTTCAAACAAATGGTAAATCCATAGAGGTACCAATTTAGAATATACCTTCATTCAATATTTAGTTTTTACTTCTGCCGCCTAATATTCTACAAATACTTTCAGTATATAAATAAATCGTAAAATTTCTTAGGGAAAACAATAGGTCATAGCGTGAGGCGGAAGGGTGGCATAGAACTGTCGACTGTCAGTTTTGACAGCTGTCAAACGGACGGCGGCCATCCGTCGTGGATCGGGTTGGTGCCACTAGAGACTTGTGCAGGGCTATCAAGTACACTAATTTATCTGTACCCACACGCCCAAACACACAGATGTCGACCAGTGTTCTGCTAAGAACGGGTTTAACAACTCAATAGTGAATACACTTGTGAGCCAATCTAATAAATCGAGGTGGAAACAGGAATTTCAAGCTATTTAACCTATAAAACTAGTGTGAACAAAGCAGGTATATTTGTTAGGCGTTTCATCTTCTACGTCAATACGTATTCCTTGTGTTTGTCTTTATTATATATGCTATAGGTAGGGAAAGAAAGAACTGAAGAAAGTTCTTTCTTAATATATATATATATATATATATATTTATATATATTAAGAAAGAACACACAGATATTGGTTGCAGCACTTTTGATGGTAAGATTTGCAAATTTTAATTATATACACTTCACAGACTAGTCGATATTTTACATAAAAAGTTATTATATCCGTAATCAACGTGACAGCCCTAGCCCGTTAGGATGGATTCACACGAACGGAAGCAACTGTTTGGTCTAAATACGTACTGAGATCGAGACAGAGCTACAGTACAAATAGCAAAAAGAAAAAAAGTGACTCAGGTAGCGAATATTCGGCATGACTCGGCATCGGGACTTGACTAAGAGACTTCTCTATCCCCTAACACCCTCGGTGTGTCTTCGCCAGCCAGAGCCATATCGAATAAACGGTAGCGCGCTAAGGTCAAGCATATGACCAACTGTATGGTATCTAGAGGAGGCATTGTATAGTAAACAACGACCTATAGTCGGGTCTACGCTGTTCCCCCATACTTAAGTACTAATGCTGTAACATAAAAATTTTTGTTAATACCTAATGATTTGAAAAGAGTGACCATGGAGTTTTTGCCGGTTCTTCCCCAAAGAAACCACCAACCCGAACCGTGCACCATTTTCGACGTTTTATAAGTGCCCATCTAGGCCTATGTAGAAATATTAGATTTAGATTTTGATTTGCAAGCTAAAGCTATGTAAACTAGACAGCTTCAGGAAGGGCGATAATCAAATGCTTCGTCATAACTTGGTATATAAAAAATATTTGATTGGTCGTAGTGGCCGTGTGGTTCGAGTAGAGCCTGCGACACCAAGATCGCAAGATCGAATCCCGACTGTACCAATGAGTTTTTTGAACTTAACTACAGTGATTAGTCACACTACGGGCTTTACGGAGAAGGAAAACATCGAGAGGAAACTTGCATACGTCTGAGAAGCAATTCAAAGGCGTATGTGTAGTCGTGCTTGAGTAACGGCGATGGATTCGCCATCTGTCACGTTGGCACCTAATACTTCTATAATCTTCATCTTAATCTAATACCTCTGGCAGAAAGTGGGTGTGTGGGTATTACCTATACACCTCTGCCTACCCCTTCGGGGACCTTCCTATATAGTATTAACCCAAACAATATCTCATCTCGTCCTAATTCTAGGCCAAGTAACTCGTACCGTCTTAAGGAAACGATTATTTAGTAGTAACTTATTAAGACAACATATATTAAGCTCCTTCACATTACCGTCTCGCGTAGTTACAAATTTATAGCACAGAGGTCGTGATTAAAATTATCAACACTACACAGCGCCGCGGGAGGAATTTTAAATTATACAACCTGTTTACTATAGTAGGACACATTGACGAAGAGAGCAACGAGCGTATGTTTATGTGTCCAATAATGAGCTCCTTGGGGAGGGGGAGGTTGTTATATTGTATTGGCAGCAGAGGGATAAGTCCCAGTATGCTGCCAACATAGTATGACTCTCTATACACAGAGTATCAACGCGTAAGTGGTACTTCGGTATCGTGAACGTGAATAGCTTATGGTAACCTTGAAGTTATTCTTGCTATGCTGTCGCGTTTATAGTGTTTACTGAGTTGTGGTCTTCAGTATAGTATTAGCATAATAGCAACACTGGCGTACTCTTTCCCTAGTGCTAAACGGACGCATCTTACCCAGACCCGGAATAATTCATTCGCGATTGGCACAAAATACAAGTAATTAAAACTATATTCGCAACTATAAGATACAAAATAAGATGCAAATATAAGAAAGCGATAACGAAAAGTATTTTTTAAACGCTTTAATAATTATGACTCTTCAAAAAGAGAAGATTATAGAAAATGCATTTATCTCAAAAGTTATATTGACATAGTTAATTACGTTAAATAGCGTAAATTATGCAAGTATGACTAATGTATGACTGTACTTAACTTCATAAAAAGTCATTGGTACAGTCGGGTTTCAAACTTGCGATCTTTGTGTTGCAGGCAACTACTCGAACCACTTGGCCACAATGGTTCTATAATTTTTTGGAGACCATTTATTATATAAAGATTGCAAAACGGATATCAATACAATATATCACACCCTCAATGGAGAACTCTTGACATTATAATGCAAAATAATCACACTGAAGGTATGTTTCGTGCAAAATTTATTGTTGAAAAAGTTGGCAACCAACCGCAATTGTTTTGCGAAAAAAATCAAAACTATCAAACGTGAATTTTAAATGGTTTCATTCATCTGATAATATTTATTTCTTGGAAACGCATTTGTATATACAATACGGGTTTTTACGTCGTTGGTACGCTAAACGCAACTCAGATATATTATAATAGAACGCCAGTTTTCTTTAGATCTCTTTCGTTTCATCTACATTCATGGATCTATTCATCATCATCATACATTTAAGAGCAGGGCTCTTGACAGCGTCTCTGATGCAGTCCCTTCCATTTGCTTCTGTCCAGCGCAACATATTGACCTCCCTTTACGCCATGGGAGACACTTTTTCCTTGATCTGATCCATGTATGTTAATCTTGGTCTTCATCTTCCTCTCTACCTTTCCTTATAAGGTATTTCTAAAGAAGCTATCATGTCGTATAAGGTGGTCTATCATCTTCTCTTCTCTACTGTCTTTAGCAGTTAACTCTTGATTCTTTTACTTTTTTAGCGCATCTTCGTTTGTTACCCTTTCCGTCCAGCAGTTTTTTTTATGTGATGATGATGATGACGACCGGTATTCTATTCATAAAGGCTTATATTCAATATTATTCATCAAATTTAGAGTACCCTTGATGCACCTAATGCTTCTTCATGCATACACTTTCGCATCGTATATATGTTATGTCAATCTGTCTTCACTCATCCTTTCCATGTTCAAACCAACGCAACATTCCGTTCTTCCTTTACAATCACACCCTCGTTAACGTCAGTAGCTTTGGCAATACCTCCATTGTAGACCTAGAACCCAGACACATACATTTAAAGTCTCTCGGGTACAATATGTATTAGTACTAAATAGTTCTTGTTACAGTCGTCCTTCAAAGCGACACACAGCAATGATGTATTGCGCTTGGCATACCAGCAAGCAGTGTGTCCCACAGGTACCAGTACTGGCCAAAGTTTCGCAACATAGATAGCGGGGATGGGCGAAGTTCTCGTGGTTTTATTGGCCTACTTTTACATAAGTATATACATATATTAGATATGCTAAAATTGATGTCTGATAGTTCTTCTAGTTAAGATTTTTACCTCCATATTCATGTAAATACGGTACTTCTATTAAAAGTTTTTCTTTCATCTGTTTGTTCTTAACCTAAGCTATCATCCGAATTGGAACGCATCCGAAACAATTGGTTGTTTAAACGGGACTTAATTGGTTTTGACTTTTTATTATTAAACACATAATTCCTTGTCGTGTATAAGGCTTCGAAAGAGTGCCAGGACCTCGAGAAAAATATGCAGGCAAGAGGTACCATTCTTTTATTATTACATTCCAAATTAAGTATCCAGTACGCTTCAGGTATTAAGACTTGTGCTAAAAACAAATGATCATCATGCCTACCACGAAATGACCAAAAGTGTGAGCAGAGGTGTGAACTTTCCTACACACCCACATTTCGCCAGATTATATATTCAAGTGCCTATGTGACAGATATGCATACTCAAGTATGACTATACCAACGTCTTTGAAACACTTCTCAAACGCATATAAGAAGGTTCCCTAGCTATGTTTTCCTTTACCGCAAAGCTCCACGAGCCTGTTCAATTGTAATCTCTGTTGCAGGCGACAACTCGACCCGTTCCGCTACCAAGGATCTTGAAAAACAAGTTTTGAAATTTTAATACAAGTCGGCGAAGAATACAAGAGCAGTCGATTCTTATTTCGAGACACGAGGGAGAATCACAACAAGACACTGGATTAAAATGTTTACAGAAAGTTATTTGCTTAATCCCACGGGAAAAAAGAAGCGCGCGGGACTCCAGTGTTCATCATCATAATATTAAGAGCTCGATGCATTCCCTGTGGCTGCTGACCAGTTTAATACCATTTGACCTCTCTGTGTTCAGATCAAGTATGGTTGATGGTAGTTCAACTGCTGGTATTAAGAATTTAGCCGAAGTCTGTGTATTTCTTCAACAATATACGCGAGGGTCCTAAAAGGAGTAGGCAGAGGAGTCACACCCTATTTTCCCAGGAGATATATTGCGAAAATATTTATCTTTGATGGGGTCGACGAGGATTTCGAATACCCTCAACAACAAAGTTCATTAAAGTCTAAGAAGAGAACTTGCTCTACTTTCTCTCTCTATCCGCTGTCACTCGCAGGGTAGACAGAGTAGAGTGCCAGTTCTCGCTACACTAACAGAGCTCCTTCACTTCATCCGCAAACATCAATGTCTTTGAACATGTTCGGCTTGACAGTGACTGTTTTAAATGAATCTCGTACAAAGTAGTAATGCGAGGTAGCTACAAAAACATTGTACAATACTTCTGACACAAAGTTTTGTACGTTTAACAGCACAATTAATTATATGCATTTCTCTCGCTTTCCAGGCAAGTGTGAAGGGGTGAAGAGGGTTAGGGGAGAGAGGAGGGGACCGTAATAAATAATAGGCAGCTTTACTTATTAAATACAAGTCGGAATGTACTACGAATGGCACAATTATAGAATAAATCACGCACACAGATATTTTTTTATTAACTTTAAGGCAGGCATTTTTAATATAGGTATGCAAATTAGTATAAGCCCGTAAATTTTTGTAACCCTTGAATTCTTGCCCTCCTGAAAAGATGTGGTGGCTGTATGGTTACATTGATCAAAGATTGCAGGCTCGAACCCCGGCTGTCAAGCACTCAAGCCTACGATTTTCTATAGTGCATATAGTAGCATAATAAATTATTTTGTAAAATATTAATTACAGTAACGAATATTTAAATGCCTGATAAATGTTATATAATTAAGAAAATGTGTCTAAATACTTAATTTTTATGTTGACTTAATTCAGTAGTTTTATTTTTAATTTATTTTATTTGTGTTGAGTTCCTACTTAACAACGTATAACATTTTATAGACCCCCTAGAAAAGTTTATGTGTGGTCATTATTGTACGCCCGTAATGGACAAACTCTTGAGACTTATATTATACATCTTGTAATAAATATACACGGTTCAACAATAAAGCTATATTCTATTCTATTCTCAGAATTTGTCGAATCACCAGCATAGCAGGGAAGGAAAACATCGAGAGGAAACCTTATACGTTTGAGAAGAAATTGCATAGTCGTGCTTGGCAAACGACGATTGTTTTGCCATATTTCATGCTCCTGCCATTTTTTGGCCTTTTTATTAGATCTTTAGAACTAAATGAAAAAAACTTAACTCAATGAAAAGTAGGATCAAATTTGTAGTTTACAGCCAAAATTTTCATGTTTACCGTGTAATGGTTCCGCTTCTGGCAAAATCAGCCCTTCCCTTAAACAACTAGCGTAGTAGTTCCAACCACCATATGTACGTTCAGGTATTGCATGGACTGTATGCCACGGTAACTAATCGCTTACCATCATCCAGAATGTCGAGAAAAAGGTAGAACTTAACGCTCCTCAGATCACGAAAGTCCATTGAACTTACCTGAAACAAGTAAAACATACAAAATTAGATATATAATTCACATTTATAGATATACTAGCTGTGCCCGCGACTTCGTCACCGTGGACGGCATTTTATCTTTCGTAAAAATGATTTTTTTTTCATTAAAATGTATCCTATGTTACCTCCAAGGATATGTGTACAAAGTTTCATGATGATCGGTTAAGTAGTTTTTACGTGAAAGCGTAACAAACAAACTTACATTCACATTTATAATATTAGTAAGGATTTTAAGTGCCAACGTGACAGATGGCGAGTCCATCGACGTTACTTAAGGCGTTACGCCTTTGAATTTCTTGATGATGTATGTATAACTATGTAAGGATATATATATATTTGGTAGCCAGAATGACACTTGGCGAATTCGTCTCCGTCTCTTAAGCACTAGTTTTGTTCATAATATTTCGAGCATACAGTTGCACTTTAGTTCAGAAAAACTCAATGATCGGATCGACAGTACTCAAAACCCACGAGCATGTTGGAAAAGACAGATGCATGAGGATAAAGCGAACGACGTCTATAATTCTACAGAGAACTGGCGCTCTAATCCCTCTAGGTAAGTGACTCGGCGTGATGATATGCTCATATGTAAAGAGAGGTAGGGCATAACGGGTTTCCCGTTCGAATTTGGAGCTGCCCGACTTGGGCAGGACCTCCACCTTATAGAAAAGTCCGTAGCCAAATAACACAATTTTTTGTGTTGTGTTCCTACGCGGTGAATAAGGTTTCTAGTAATGAGCTCCTTGGGGAGGGGGGAGGATTGTTACATTGTGTTGGAAGCAGAGGGATTAAACCCATTATGCTGCCAACACTAACTCCCCGAACACATAGTGGCAACGCGCAAGTGATACTTCGGTATCGTGAGCGTAAATCGGCTACGGTAACCGTTTCCCACCAGGGGGACCGCATGCTTGTTTGCCACTCTTGTTGTATAAAAAAAAATGTTATAATAAATCTTAGACAACAACAAACTAAATAGTAAAGTTAGTAATGTCTCCACCGAGTATTAAATAACTTGTTGGAACTTGAGACAATGTTCTCAATATGGCAACACGTGAGAAACCTCCGCTTAGTCTGTGAAGGATTAATAATGTCGCTATAACAGTTATAAAATGCAATTACCATTAAACTAACGTTACGACACCGCGCTTGTGTTAAAGATTTTAATTTGGGGGCAGAGAGTGAGCGATTCTTACTCCTTGTTGTAAAAGCGAAACGGCGCTTGTTCTGCCAAGCCAATGCCAATACCACATATAATACTACGAGCCCTGGTGGCCGAGTGGTTCGGTTAGTTTCCTGCAACACAAAGAATGCAAGTTCAAATACCGGCTGGAAAAATACGTTTTTCTTAACTTAAGGCAACAGTGATGAGTAACACCACAAGCTTCAAGGCGAAGGAAAACATCTCGAGAAAACTTATATAGGAGTATCATAATGGTGAGTTTAACACTTGTTAGAACCATAGCACGTGTGTGACATACAATAAATTTTTTCTTGATTTTTCTATAGAGAATGTAGCGAAAAATTACTGTTAATCTAGACTGTTGGCACTCTAGTTTCTCTGCCTAGCCAGTGAGTGCTACGACGTGATGATATGTAATTCTATACTAATATAATAAAAAATACTAATATATAAAAATTTTGGGTTGGACAACCCTTATCACTTAATGGTATGAAAAATAAATAGTAGCCGATTCTCAGACCTACTGAATATGCATATAAAATTTCACAAAAAACGGGCAAGCCGTTTCGGAGGAGTATGGTAACTAACATGGTGACACGAGAATTGTATATATAAGATTATAAAGAGGAAAGATTTGTACAACTGGACCGATTAGAAAAATTCTTTCACCATTGAAAAGCTACAATCACCCTGAGTAACATAGGCTATATTTTCTTTTATAAAAAAATCTCAATCGGACGGACCGCTAGTATTTAATAAATTTCCATCCGCGGAACCATCCCGCTGTTTTTGCAGCCGCACACCGTTCTTTACATAAGAGCTCAACGCTCACCTACTTATCACGCGGCCCTCTTAGCTGATATCACCCTTCATCACCCTCACACCCCGCCTCATGAAACACCCTTATTCGTTGGGAAAATTAAGTGATCGAATGTTTTACAGCACGCGCCATACATCACGAGGGTGATTTACACAGACACGTGTGCTATGGAATCTAGAGAATGTTTTTTCTTTAATAGTGTGTGTGTGACACGACGGTGTCAAGAGTTAATATTGCGTATAAACAGGGTGTCTGAAGAAAGAAAGTCAGAAAGAGGAACGGTTTCCTTGTAGAAGCTATCGGGTATTGAATAAGACATATCCTCATGACGATGCAATAAAACAAATAGCTTCAAAGATGACAACATTATTAATGGGAGTAAAGCATGATTTAATGAGTTCTTTCAGAAACTGTAAACAAGATACAAGACAAATGTTTGTAACGATGTTAATATTTTTGCCGTGGTGGCTGAATCGTTCAAGTAGTATATTTGCAAAAAACAAGATTACAGATTAAAACCCGGCTGTTCTGTACCAATGATTTTTTTGGAACTTAGTAGTTAATTATCTTAAGACGAGCTAAGCAGGAAGAAAACTTGTACAATGAATATACCCGCCATCGGGTAAAAGAGATCTTGCTGATAATGGAGCATTGAGCAAATGGAATGAATTGCATCACAGACGCTGACTCGAGCGCAGCTCTTAAATTTATGACGATAAGAAGCGTAATGCTCAAACTTACTTCACAAACCGTTCCACCTTGAAAATCTGTAAATTCAAGTCAATGTATATATGACTTATTAAGTTAGTTAAGATTACGACGTACTCACTATTATTTCAGTGTACCTATTTTTTATTTTTCTGTTACCTCTCGCCTCTCGTAGCGAGAATTCCAGGAACTTTTGCTACTTAACCGGGCAATGGCGAGACCAAGGCCAGGAGTGTACCTAGTTACGATTAGTAATAGTGAGGTTCGTCAAAACTTACGAACCGCGTACAAGTGATGCGAAGAGGTCGATAAGTGAAGGAAGCGGAAGTGGCAAATAAGACAAAAAGAGCTCTCAAAGCCCTTCGAGAACTCGGCGTCAGGTGAGTAGGAATAACATCGCCACGGACGCTAGTCTAAATTTAGGGTACTGTTCAATTTTGTCGAATCGCTTGTCCCAGTTATTCGTTACCGAGCTGGAGCGGGTAACTAATTGCTTTCTTCCAATTTCACCCGATAATGGGAGTCTACGAGCCATAAGCGATTGGCGAGTTCGTAATCCGGCAGATTTCCATTAAGAATCTGCGATATTCAGGGGTATGCAGAGTTGTAATAACGCCCGCTTTTCGCCGGTGATATGGTGAGTCCGTTGCCGTTTTTCAAGCTCTCTCATCCTACCAATACTAGGAGTGCCAAAGTTTCGGAGGATATTTGTTCCACACTAAAACTAATTATTGGAATTGGATGTAGTTTGACATGGATATGGTTTATTTGAGAAAAAACATATTAATACAATTGCAAATGCAATGCTATCTAAACCTTTTAACACAGTTCACAGCAGTTGCTTTGAGAATCTTATCAAAGTGGATTCGATCTAAGTACGCCGCTCATCTTTCAAAGGGTCCCTACCCTACTAGGGAACAGAGTAACTATTTTAATTAAGTGCAACTCGCTACCGCTTGTACCTTGTGGCACCTATCATTATTTCGCAAGCTTCCGTGCAAACTTGGCGGTTTTCTTGCCCAGCCATTTTACATCGGGGGGAACGGGTTTAATTAAACACATTTCTGTGCCTTGGGACATTTTTCTTGGAATGAAATTAACAAATAAACAAATTATGGCGTCCCGGTGTTGGAATTACACGGGCTTCGAACTTATTTCTAGCTGTTTTGCCCAATTCAACGTCACAATCTCACCTCGGTTTGAATATTTAATGTTGTTAATTAATGTATGAAGAGACTGATGAATGTGGACGAAGCGAAAGAGGTATGTAAGTCTAGAGAAAACTGGCGCTCTATACTCTCTGCCTACCCCGTTAGGGACTTGGCGTGATGATATGTTAATTAATAATGCTGATATTTAAGATTGGATATAAAATTAATTCGAGAATTAGTTTTATGTCTAGTTGCCTGCGACACAAAGATCGCAAGTTCGAATCCCGACTGTACCAATGAGTTTTTGTGAACTTACGTAACACAGGTAGGCCTGCTTTTCACACCCTTCTTGAAGAACTCCATGCTGTATACTCTGTATGGAAAATATCATCGGGGAGCTCAGTCCATATCCCGAGTGTTCGACAGAAATAAAATCCTTTGAAACCGTCAATCAAAATCAAAATATTTTTATTTCACATGGGCCTAGATAGGCACTTATAAAACGTCGAAAAAGGTGCACGGTTAGGGTTGGTCGTTTCCGTGGAGAAGAACCGGCAAGTAACCGTGTAGTGTGAGACCGGTTTGGTTCAAGGTGGTGAATTATCCGTCGATGGCGAGAGGGGCGGTGGAAGACGTAAGGCACGAGTGATACCATTAACCGTTCTTCATCAGACAACCGTATTCTTACTAACCTCATACGTACGTACTTAAGTATAAAAAAGATAGAGAAACTAAACTATCGAGAAAAAAAAATACACCTAAAAGTCGTAAAGTTGACGATACACTCGATCTTTAATAGCGTCCGGTAATCATAGCGTCACGTATAAAAAACGTGTTTTTACGAGCTTTTTAGGGGCTATAAAACTTTATATGCGTCATCTGTAAACATTGGAAAATTAACTATTAGGTACTTTTTAATCCACTTAACTGCGTTTAGACTCTGCTCCCACATACCGGCGGCGGTAATGAGGTGAATGACATTACAAAAACGATGTAACAAGAATTTGCTTAGTGTACTTACTATAATAATAATAATATCCTCACGCCTTCCCACAAGGGTCCCCGAAGGGATAGGCAGAGGTGTATAGGTAATACCCACACACCCACTTTCCGCCAGAGGTATATTAGGTGCCACGTGATTGACTGGGAGACAATGCTTTAGCATTAAGTCCACCATTGTACTGAAATTGTGCATAAACTTTAAATAAATAAATCAAAATATATTAGGTGCCAACGTGACAGATGGCGAGTCCATCGCCGTAACTCAAGCACGACTATACATACGCCTTTGAATTTCTTCTCAGACGTATGCAGGTTTCCTCTAGATGTTTTCCTTCACCGTAAATCTCGTGGTGTGATTAATCACTTAGAAAAAACTCATTGGTGCAGTCGGTATTCGACTCCAAGTAATTGCTCACCTACTCTACACTCGACTCCTACATCTATACTTATAAAAATAGCCCGCGCTTAACAAAACAGGAGTATTTCTGTACTAAACTAAAAATAAAACCTCATCGACTTTCATTAATACGACACAGCTTTTTATAAAACATTCATTGATGTCAATGAAACGTGGAATTTATGATCCCGCGGCGAAATCTGAACGCATTTACCAACATAATAATTACTCTGAGAACACAATGCGAAAACGTGTGAGTGGAAGAAGAGGCAGAGAAAGACCACGTTCCGACCTACCTAGATTAAATCGATCGAAAACTCATGGATGGGAACGATGAAAGTACTCGAAACCGGCGAGCATGTATGAAGAGACTGATGAATGAATGACAGAGGAAGTAGTCTAGAAAAATCTCTACACTCACTGTCTAACCCGTGAGGGATTCGGAGCGATGATATTAATACTAGTAATTAGTGACGCACTACCGCGTGGTTTGAATGTGTCTCTCGCATGAGACAGATACGTTTTTAATTCGAATTAAGCTACTGAGTTCAAATATTATGAATTCATCAATCAATATCAGAGAAATCGAAACACGTTGCAAGTTTATGTTTTGTAAGGATTATCAGAAAAATGTGTATATTTAGGAATATATGTCAAATGTCTTTTACTAGTGAATAATACCACATATTACTATTACACGACTTTTGACTGTATATACATACATACATACATATAATCACGCCAAGTCCCTAACGGGGTAGGCAGAGAGTATAGAGCGCCAGTTCTCTCTAGACATACATACCTCTTTCGCTTCGTCCACACTGTATACTTGACTGTATACTTCCTTAAATACCCGTAAGGCCATCAAGAATGCGACCACACCAATTTTAAGCGGTTACCGCCGCCTATGAACGCCAACAACACTAGAGGTATCGCTCACGCGTTGCCGGTTCTGCAGGAATCTAGCACCCATCTCGAAGAACTCCATGCTGTACATGTCCGGGGAAAACTTCGGGAAGTTAATAAATACGAGAGTAATGTTATAGCCTTTCAACTCTCGACACATGCAAGTCATACCTCTGGAACACATTCTCGTATGTATATTGAAAATTGTTTATAAACTAATAGCAGGCTAAGTATTGAGGTAAGATTCTTGCCAACTCATGGCTACTACAACACCCCATTAGTTATACCTATAACTAACTATGTAGAGAGTTGATAAAGCATAAAATAAGAAAACATTCTCATTTTAAATTATAATAATATAAATAATAATATCCTCACGCCTTCCCACAGGGGTCCCCGAAGGGGTAGGCAGAGGTCTATATGTAATACGCACACACCCACGTTCCACCAGAGGTGTATTAGGTGCTAACGTGACAGATGGCGAGTCCATCGCCGTTACTCAAGCACGACTATACATACGCCTCTGAATTGCTTCTCAGACGTATTGCAGGTTTCCTCTCGATGTTTTCCTTCACCGTAAAGCTCGTGGTGTGACTAATCACTGTTTTAAGTTGTTATATGCAAACTATTCGATATGTAAGTATCGATGATATAAACAACTGACAATAAATAAATATATTATTGTATTACAAACATTTTCATCATCGCATTCAGAGGATAACCGTGAATGTAGTGAGAAGTAAGAAATGTCACATAACCCTCCCCTCCTCCTAGAACGCCATCCCTTGAAGGTTTCCTCGTAGTTAAATAGCTCCTCAACAGCTTTAATCTCATACGGTAGGTTTAAGGTTAAGCAAATGAGCATATATACAAACATATGTACATACCGATCAAACACACTTCGTTTTGCTTCGCCATTGTCGGGTTAAACAATTTAAGATATTCATATCCATAATAATAAATAGGTGGACACCGATGAAGTCTAGAGAGAACTGGCTCTTTACTCTATCTGCCTGGCCCGCAAAAACTCAGCGGGATGACATTAATGATAACGTATATTGACACCGCTTACTTCCATTCAATGCATTCCTGGATGATCACCCGCAATGCCATCTGTTGGTGATGAATGGAAGTGTTGTCCTTTTTTTCTAATTAGTGTAAGTTCAGCCGTTCTAATACTTCTAATACCTATAGTAAATAGATATTTAAAATATCCTTAAAAATCGGCAGAATACCAGTGCCGTAGACTCTATGCTGAGCCGAAGTCCATTTCAATGACAAAGCGCAGATAATTGCAAGAACACTATGTGAAGTTACCTATACACCTCTGCCTACCCCTTTGGAGACCCTTGTGGGAAGGCGTGAGGATATATTATTACTATTACGTATCTATCTATCTGCAAAACTTGAGGTGTAAAACATCACTAGGTTTCGAGCCTGCAATCTTGTCTTTGAAGACGACTATTTAAACCAACAGGGTTTAAAACGCCCACAGTATTTCTATATTGGTAAAGCCTATATTAATATCAAGGATGGTCGATAATGATTGGGAGGTATCATCGGACCGGCCGTCCATTTAGTTGGGCCGAGCAACAATGGGCAATAATCCTTTGGAGACGAGCCCCATTGTGCCTACATAAGTAGACTGCCGTTGTCGAGATAACATGCCGTGGCACATTGGATACCCCTCTGCATACTACAACTGTACAACTGTATAAAATCTACATCTAAAAAGCAATGGTTCAAGTAATCGCCTGCAATACAAACATTGCAAGATTGAATCCCGAATGTACCAACGAGTGTACAGTGATTACTCACACCACGAGCTTTACGGTGAAGGAAGGCATCGAAAGGAATCCTGCATAATTTTCAGAACAACCGGCAATGGATTCGTCATCTGTCACGCTGCCACCTGAAAATATCCTCCGGCGAAAAGTGGGTGTGAGTGAGTTAAATAATAATACTTACAATAAAATTAAAATTAAAGTGTGTACGAGTCCTTTGTATGGGATGCATGTGGGAGAAATGAACACGAAACTCGGACGGACATCGATGCTTAAGTAGTCAAAAGAGCGACATTTACACGGACAAAGAAACGTCGAACATGTACTGCTGTACATTTATTATATGAATTCCCCGTTGAGGTTTTCCCCTTGAGAATACAACATGGAGCTCCTTAAATGTGAAACAATACCTGCGATGGACTCGCCATCTGTAACGTTGGCACCTAGAATATATATCTCTGGCGGAAAGTTGGTATAGGTTAGTACCTATACACCTCTGCCTTTGTGGGAAGGCGAGAAGTTATATTTATTTTATTGCATATTATTATTTTTTCACGCAAAAACCACTGAACAGAATTGGTTACAATCTGGCACAGAGATACTCATAGGATATGTTTAATGAAATTAAATTGTAAGTGAATGAAACCACATGGCAAGGCTAGTACAAAATATTGAAATAAATCTCCAACTATGTAACCAAACTAACAACACACAACCTTCTCTATTCACCGACGATAAGCGACAAAGTAAATTAAACATTTAAACACGAGCCTATCAGGTAGGTATGCTACCTAGTACGGTTAGCAAAAGCTATGCTAATATCATAAAAAGACAGGGTTTGTTTGTTCAAGCGCACTAATCTTGAAACTGGCGCTCTACTCTCTGCCTACCCCTTGGGCGACTCGGCGTGATGATATGTATTTAACCTCGGAAACAAAAAAATCGTTATGATAAAAACGTTTTTTTTTACACCACATGGGTGGCAAACAAGCATGCGGACCGCCTGATGGTAAGCGGTTACCGCCGCCTATGGACGCTTGCAACACCAGGGTATCACTCGCGCGATGCCTTAGATACTGTATTTTAGTTAGATATCTGTATTTCTAGTAAACACTCGTGGTGTGATTAATCACCGTACTTAAGTTCAGAAAAAAACATTATCAGATACAATCGGAATTTGAATTGACAATCTTTGCGCTGCATTCGACTACTCGAACCACTGGGCTGCCACGGGTCTTAATAAGAAAATACGAACGAGGATATAATGCCTTTAACACCGATCTCCGTTGCTGTCCATACCCACATAAGTTCCGTCGGAATGAGGGGATTACAGCGCGGAGAGTAAGTTCCCCTGAACTATCTTACAACCGAATACGGTTATAATAAACCTTTGATATACGGTGATTTATTAACACTGTGACCTAATTACTACAAATAAGCCCCTTACAAACTTTACAAAATATACATATCTTCACGCCGGAGATATATTTACGTGCGAGCGTGACAGATCATCAATCGCCCATCTCAAGCACAACTATACATCACTTTTTTTCAAACGATTGCAGGCTTCCTCACGATGTTTTACTTCGCCGTAAATTAAGAACAATGAAAAATTTGGGTGGAAAGCAAGCATATGGCCCGCCTGATGGTAAGCGGCTACCGCCGCCTATGGACACTTGCAACACCAGGGGTATCACTCGCGCGTTGCCGACCCTGCAGGAAACTCTTCACACCCTACTTGAAGAACTCATGCTACACTCTGTACATGCTGTACTCTCCAGGGAAAACCCCAACGGGGAGCTCTTTCCACAGCCTGAGCGTTCGCGGAAGGAAACTCTTTTGGAACCCCGCAGTGCGAGACCTTTGTGGTTCCAAGGTATGCTGGATGGATGTATGTATGAAGGATGAATTCCCCGTCGATGGCGAGACGTGCGGTGGTAGAAGGTAGAAGTGATGGAAATAATACGGAGCATCCGAATATTTATCTTATGAAGCTCTACAAAATCGATAGTTTGTTATGTATACTAAACTACCTTAAAAGCCGTGCAGTTCAAACGGACGCGCTAGTTGATCTAAGACGGGTAAGGGCGGGCTTGCAGTGCGAGCGATGCGTATGTTGAAGCTATTTAAAATTTATAAATATCCAGACTCCAGACCTAAAAACCTCTTTCATCACGCCTAGTCATTCACGGGGTATGTAGAAAAAGTAGCACGCTATTTCCTCTGAACTTTATCCATTGATAAAATTGATGAATATTGTATGAAGACTGATGAATACAGATGAAACGAACAATGTATATTATTTTAAGAAATATATACATAATAAAAAATATTAACTTAAAATAATAAAATTTTACAGTCTAAGAGCTACTACGAGACGAACAGACCATTACTTACTTAAACGCAAAATTTTACGAACCGAACATTTAGTAGACTATAAAAAAAACCGACACTCAACACTTCGTCAGTAGTAAAATTTCAATTGGACCACTTGGTTTAAGTATTTGACATATAAATTTATATCGAGCCATCCGCTAAATCGCTGACATAAACACCCCAACACGACGGGGACGAGATAGCTCGACGCCGGACGTACGTTCGCTGGGATAAGCCACGACGTATCGATAGCGTAACGTTGATGATGTAAACTTAGGCTCGTAGCGCCCCTATCTCGGTAATAAGCTATGAAGACTAATACTCTTGAATGATGCTCCCTATGTATGCCAAGCGATGGATACGTGTATATATTGAATGGAGTGCTCCATATTTGGTACCTAAGTACCGGGCCGAGGGGACAATTGAGGGCAAAAGGGTCCTTGAAAGGGTGAATTGTACGACAGTGTTGTTCGTTTGTTTGCATATGGAGAGATCGTGCGTGCTACACATACGTCATTGAAATGAGACCGAGATAAACGATCATTTCCTTCGCGGTAAAGCTTGTGATGTGACATTTCACTGTACTTGAGTTCAGGAGAACTCTTCATAAGCGAGGTTTGAACCGGAAATCTTGTCGTAGCCAGCGACTACTTTAACCGCTAGATCTCGGCTAAAATTCACAATTCGTGATACATTTCTATTGCATAGCTATTATTAAAGCAAAACAATCCTCCTAGCAGAAACTCCTGGATCGATCGATATTTTTTTTTTATATTGAGAGAGTTTTTATCTTCTTTTAATGAAACAACAAAGATAAGCTTTTAAAACGCAACTACATGAAGGCCATGTAATTAAAACATTAACAATTATGCTTAGGAAAAAGAGAATCAGCGCTCCAGACTCTAATCCGAAAAGATTACCTGCTGAAGACACAACTGATGTAGCGAAATAAATTGACGCCCCTCATCCATTTCAGAGTCCGGAACCAATGTTAAATGCATTTTAATCAGGGCCCTACTAAGTGCAACTCGACGACGCCTCGCTTCAAACAATAGATGCCTACAAACAAAGGGGGAAAATAGTCGCTACTACTGATTACTTTCCATTACTTTGCTTACTCGATTGCGTTTTGTTCGTGTGGCCTGAGGAGTTTTAACGAGAAACTAACATTATTAGATTTTTTCAGCGTCTTTTAGGACAGTTATAACAAAAAAGGTTTTCTCATTCGCCTAAAATTTAATTTCATTGGTAGATTTTTTTCTGAAAACTATATGTGTCTAACCTCCATCTCTTTTCATCCACATCCAATTCCGTTCAGCCGTTCAGGCGAGATTGGGTAATAAACATCCTCACAATCTTTCACATTCATAATATAAGTAGGCCCTCTGACGTAAAGCCTACCATGTTCTGTAACTAAGTAAGAATATCTCATCAAAAAACATTGACATAAAATAATGAAATGCAGATGGGAACACTCACTATCCACCTTCAGTACATCTAAACCAACGTGAGTGAATAGTGACACTACGAGCTTTACGGTAAAGGATAACATAGAGGGGACACCTGCACGTTTGAGAAAAAAAATTGAAGACGTATGTATAAATTACATTGAAAAACGGAGATGGACTTATCATCAGGCTCAAAACTGGTGTTGTATTACACCTCTTGTATTAAACTTGTGGGCAGGCATGAAGATGCATAAATAAATAAATTAAAATCGACTAGCGATCGAGAACCAATATTAATCCCTACTTATACAGCAATCTGAGCATGATGAGCTGCGAAAATTGATTGAAAACGCCGAGATGCAACGCTTTTTTCAAAGGAATAAAACCTATATCAGGAAAAGCCTTCTCCCAATTACAGGTTTGTTTATCGAATAAATATTTTTCAGGGGATGAAAAACGTACATCGCGGGAAGTGATGAAGCTCGCAAATGAATACACAACTTTGGCGGTTTATGACGCAGGTATTTTTTTTTATTTTGATTGCGTTTAGTAAATGTTATGAGAGGATTCGGTTGTCGATTAAATAGGGTTGTCAGAAACCCGTTCTTTTATATATAATTATCGTATTTATATTCGTTGACTATCCATACTGAAATAATAAAGAGAAAAATACCTTTTTGCATTGGATATTCCGTTTATTGATATATCGCCATGCTACCTAAGGGGGTAGATCAGTCATCACACGTACCATCACATCTACTGCAAGTGGAACCGCGACGCACAGCTAATAATAAAATGTTAAGTGTAACTATACAACATGTCGCCTAGTTATTTTGAGGTTTTTTTCTCAGTGTAATTTATATTTCTTCTATTTTATTTTTTCTTTCTTTTCTTTCTTGGTGCCCTTAAACGCGTTGCTTGGCATTTTCCCTGTACTGAAAGTTATGTTAGTCTTAACTTGAATAGTTCATAAAACTACTTGTGTATAGTTTATTGCCGAGTGTTAATGATGTACGTGTCAGCACCAATTATATAATTAATTATGGTGTGTGACTGTACCAATCAGATAATTAATGCTGTATACGACTGTACCAATTATATAAATTATATGCCATTTTATCACCGGTCCAGTGCGGTGCTGCGTGGTCGTTTTCTTGCAATCAGTCCGGCGCATATTCGTTCATTCAATTAAGCTCTTTCAGACTCAACTAAATGAAAATGCTGGTCACAAGAAACGAAAAAGCACGAATAGAGCGAAGGAGGTATGTCATGTACGTGTATGTAGGGTATTACTCGAGACACGGCGATGGACTCGCTATTTGCCACGTCGGCACATAAATACATCTCCGATAAAAAGTGTGAGTTTTTACACATCTGACTGTTGTTACTCGCACGAACATTACTTTAATGAGTTTGAAGTAATAGTTCACCGACTGCCGGAATGGCACGATAGTCTGTTAACTCGCAGGAGGTAGTTCAACCGAAATACAAAGAACGAAAAGGCTGAGCGCATTGAAAAGTTTCTCACGAGCGGAATTGCGCTCGTGTCGGAAGTAATGACAGTTCAATGGTGGTCGCAAACTTATACGCCGAGCCGCTGCAGCTGATCGCAAATTGGACTCACTCCATCGCACATTCCTCCCGGAGAATTGTTGATTCGACCTTGGATTAACTTCTGCAGTTTAGACTTCATAACTGATTTTCTTTTTTTTTGCGAGTCGAATAGAATAATAAATTGTTACATACAGTAGTTGTCTGCGATACAAAGATCACAAGTTCAAATCCCGTTTGTACCCATGAGTTTCTCTGTACTTAAGTATAGTGATTAGTCACACCACGAGCTTTGCGGTGAAAGAAAATATCGTGAGGAAACCTGCATACGTCTGAGAAGCAATTCAAAGGCGTATGCAGAGTCGTGCTTGAGTAACTGCGATGGACTCGCAATCTGTCACGTTAACACCTGAAATATATCTCTGGCAGAAAGTGGGTATACCACCATTCGGCCACAACGGCTCTAAAATAATGATCAATTGTGTATATTAGGTATAGGTAAAAAAATACATACATAACTTAAGCATTACACCTTACGAGGAGCTGATCAGAAGAAAACTTCTAAACTCGTTTGAAACGCTTCCCGGGGATATAGTGTGAAAGTTACAAGCACCGTTTCGAACAAAACACTGATCATATTTTCTAAGAGCACAATATGGTTGACAGAATAAAACAAGACTTGTAAACATAATTTTCATTGCAACTGCAAGAGGATGGAGCAATATTTGTAAGATATATTTTATTGCAATGTCCGCACTGCAAATATAAGTGGGAAAGTTTGTTACATCTTCACGCTTCAATACATATGGGCCTACCATTTTGGGAGGTCAAGGGTTGGCCGAGACGTAACACCCTACTTTCGCCAGATATACAATTAGCCGCTAACATGGCAAATGGCGAGTACGTTACGCAAGACTAAACATACATAATAGCGATTGCGAGACAGAGATCATCATAGTACTTGTTATGTCTACGTTTGGGGACAGGTGGTTTAGGTTAAAACATAGAAACGAATAACTTAGTGTGTGCACGGCACGTCCGTCCGTGCCGACGTCTGTCAATATAGTGGCGCGGAGCGAGTGTCGCAGGCGCACATATTTAATTATAATATCTATAAACCGCAGTACTACCCAAGGGAGTGTATACAGAGTGTATTTTAACAATGAAATTTTTGGATCTATTTTTATTATTGCTTGAGGACATATTCAAAACACCCGACAACTTTTAGAAGACAACTGTTCTATATTCTGAAACACCCTGCATAGTTACCAATTATCAGATTAATCGCTCCATCCATTCGGCAAGCCGGACACCCATGCTACATTAAACTCCTTTACATCAGCTGCATTATGATAATTTAAACATTGCATACGCCACCCGGCTCCGTCCGTGCAAATTGATCGATGCTCAATCCCCAGATGCACTATACATCACACAAACTTACCGCCTATCCCTGCAGTGCGGTGACAAATTATAGTTGCGATAAATTATACCCGTACAAGGCTTACTTTACCCACGATATATTGGTGGCGAAAAGTGGTGTACGGTCTATTTACACACCTCTGCATACCCTTTTGGAGACCCTCGTAGGGAGACGTGAAAATATAATACTTACATACATAATTATCATCCCTAACGGGGTAGGCAGAGAGAGAGGGAAAATGTAATACATTGTCATAAATGGACACGATAGAAATTATAAACAATGAATATTAGCAATTAGCGGTGGCTGACGAGAGAAAGTGACTGTGAGGTCGTAGCAGTGTTTCTACTCGGCATTTTCATTTAGCTCTAACCATATACTTCTTCTTCATCGATTCCTCATGTCTGAGGGTCGTGACCACCATGAGTGGCCTGCTGGACTAGGCCTCTCCAAGAGCTGCGGCACTCTGCGTGTCTGATGCCAGTTGGTATGTCTCGTTTGGTGATGTCTTTGACGGCGTCGGTCCACCTGGTTGGAGATCTTCCTCTACTCCTTTTTCCTTCCACGTGACCAACAACAATAAGTTTTTCCAGACTGTCTGGATCTCTTCTAGCCACGTGTCCGAAGTACTGAAGTAGTATCTGGAGGCAGTTTGTGGAGAGTCGAGTTTGGATGTTTAATTCTTTAAGGATAGATGCGTTGGTGCGGTGTGCTGTCCATGATATTCCCAGCATTTTCCGCCAGCACCACATTTAGAACGCATCTATCCGGGTCCGAGTGCGGGCTTTGAGTGTCCAAGTCTCTGCGGCGTATAGAAAAATAGACAAGGGTGCGCATAAGTTTGACCTTAGTGTTGCGAGTTATGCCTCTGTTTCTCCAAACCTTCTCTAACCGCTTTACGGCTGATTTTTGAACCATATAATACTTACCTATATGTACGTACTTATTTATGTATGAGGAGGAGTATTATAAGGACGATTGATGAAGCATTGACGAAACAGATACGAAAGTATACATACACACATACACACATACACACATACACACATACAAACACAAAGATCTTACTTTCATGCGACTATTTCCGCCAAGTGGCATCCTCACACCACGCCACGATTGATTGATGTGACACGATAGTATTAAGGCTCTATGATATACGTCTCGTCACAACTTGTTAACATTTGTGTTGTCGCATGACAAATTTATATCAGCATCACAAATATCCATATATATTTTTTTCTTACCACAAGAGTGCCAAACAAGCATACGGCCCATCTGAT